>WNGS01004946.1:30721180-30733743 GCA_020271785.1 Procambarus virginalis
AAATGATCTGCTACCAGAAATTTAGCCAAATATCCCCAGTTTGCTAACTAACTGTAGGTAGTAACTGAGTGATTGTAAACCTATCCACCGCTGCCACTGGATGGGGGGCGGTTCATGTGCAGGACAAACATATAAAATTTTGACACTAGCTCTCCAAATATGTCAGTTGCTTAATTTAGAACCTGTACTTGAGGTCGATCTCGAACCCAGTGTTGATGTGACGACTTATATTGAATTTGTAACTAGCTCATCAGATTGTAACTTCTTAGCTAAATGAATTGTGGGGTTCAGTCCCTGAGCCCAATTATGTGCCTCTGTAACCGTTCCACTACCGCCCACAAGATGGTATGGGGTGCATAATAAAGAACTAAACTAACTCTGTACTCTCATAAACCCAATGTTCCTTCTTGTAAATAAATAAATAAATAAATAAATAAATAAATATGGTTGCCATAGCTGGTTGTTGGCAACCATACTAGGGTTGCCATTAAACCACTAAGATAATAATTTCCGTTAACATTTTTTCTGTGGGTTGGAAGAAAATGCACCACGTGGGGCTTAATTTATTATTAATTATATAAATTAATTACTTAACATAATAATTACAAAAAGTACAAAATTAATTATTATATAAATTACTTACAAGGTAATTAATACGAAATTTACCACAAATTAAAATAATCATAAATGATTATTAAAGAAGTTCTTGCATGAAGAACCATAGGCTAATTATAACGACTAAATGGATAAATAAATACTGCCTCATAATGAATAGTGAATGGCATAAAAAAAATTATACAGCAAATAATGGATAGCCGTTATCATGCTAATGTTATTCAATTGCCGTGAAATCTGTAATTAGACTGCGGTAATTCCATTTCTTGGTATTCTTGGCTTATCACTTTGGGGGTTCCGACGGAGCACCCCCAATCCCATGAGGGCCAGCGGCGCGGAACCCCCACCCCCGAAGGGCGAGCGGAAGCTGGCAGCAAAAGTGGGTAAATGCCTTCTCGGTACCTTGGCCGTAAGCGTGCCCGTATGCCCGGAGATGCCATTAAAAAACAGTCAGTCTTACATGATCCTGACTGAAAAAGGTACCATTCCGGGCCTACTCGGCAGATGCTGCGAGGAGACCCAGCTCGCTTGGAGGGCCGTCGGAGTACCATCTTGACGAGCCGAGGAGCGGGGAGGCGGGAAGCCCCCGCCTGTGGACAGGGTGGAGTACATAGCGCCGGTGTTGTACTCCATGTAGGAAGCGCTTGTCGCCGTGGGGAATGACTGGACGTTCCCGTGTTTTACTTCGTCGTAGTAGCCCGCCCTCACAGAGACCAGACCTAATGTCTGGCCCCAGGGCGGGTGTGGGAATGTGAACGCTGTCCTCATCCGAGGCCGACACCCCAGGGTAACCACTAAGACAATAATTTCCGCTAACATTTTTCTTTCTATTCCCGTAATATGTAACTGTATATGTATATAATACATAATTATCAATAATAAACCTTTACAAATAATAACTTTCCATTAATAACAAAGATATTATAGAAAAAAAAATAAAAATAAATTTCACTTTTACATATCCTGGGACGACTATGAGTGTTGCCAGACTCCACAACGTTCTTCACTCTCTTGCGTATTTTTCATTATTAATCGTTCGCCTCATGGCTGTCCCTTGATTTCTTTAGTAACTGACTTATGTCAAGATGAGGCTTAAAGTGTCGTGAGTGAGGCAGGTGAGTGAAGCCGGTGATGACGGGTGATGAATGTGGCACCTGCGCATCTGAACCATATGGTGTGATGTAAACATTGCAATTTGTATATTGTTGTCAAGGAAGACTTATCATATTTCAAGTATAAGTTTGTTTACTGAGGCAAGACATTCATCTTAAAGGGTAATATTAGAGGTGTTCTTATGACTATTTCTACCCTCCCGGGGATGAATGACCTCCTGACGGACCGTTTGTGCATCTTATGGGCTTTTCTTTGTTGAGATATATACAGAGGTTGTTACATTCTTGTACAGCCACTAGTACGCGTAGCGTTGTCGGGCAGGTCCCTGAATACGATCCCCGCCGCCAAGAATCGTTGTTACAACCAAGTACACATTTTACTATTGCGTTAAACAGAGGCTACAGTTAAGGAATTGTGCCCAGTAAATCCTCCCCGGCCAGATACGAACCCATGACATAGCGCTCGTGGAACGCCAGGCGAGTGTCTTACCACTACACCCGGAGACTGTGTATGCTAACTAACTTGCTAACACTAACTGCCCATAAATGCTATGTGTGCTCGTGGCTTTACAACCAAGTAACAACTCTTGTACATATAAATTAAATAAAAAAATATGTAAATAGGTCTGGCCAAAACGCGTGGGCTGACCACGCCCTTTTCCCGGGGTCCCGTTTTCTTTCCTGTATAGTAAGAAAACTGTGTTTTCTTTACTCGATTGTCAGTCGACAACGAAGCCGACTGTACTACCGGGACCCCTAATAGAGAGAGAGAGAGAAGGGAGGAGAGAGAGACAGAGAGAGAGCGACTGAGAGAAAGCACAGGGAAACAGAGACTTGAGTTTGACGCTGCTAGATGCATGCAACCAGTAAGTACTTAGAGGTTCTTTGCTATATCAGCTCTCATTGACACAGTGGACACAGTACCTCGTCACATGTGTAGCGAGGTATATCAATCCATGGAACCTACGTTCGACACGACAATCTAGAATATACTAGTCAAAGGCAAGATCTGGTGTACTCATTCGAAGACCTTACCTAAAGCAGTTACACTAGAACAACGGTGTCGATTTCGGATGCTTCTATGAAAACTTTGTCCTAGATGATCTTCACAATGAAGCCCTCTGCGTTAAATTCACTGGAGCTCAGATTACCTCTCTATCACGAAACTACAAACTATTGGGCCACTAAGTATCTGTATCCCTTGGGGGAGATAATTTCGTGTGATAGAGGCTGGTCCAACCACATACGAAGCATAATAGCGAAGACCATCAGATGTAGTACCCTGAAAAGCATCAACTACTCTAGAGACACTATCAAGGCCCTGTTCAAGCCTTCAATAGGCATGGCCCACAGTAAGGAGAACTAGACTCAAGATACCATCACAGCGTGCAAGGTGTAAGGTCAAAGCCTGTGACGCACAGAGGCCTGTCGATCGGCCACATAGCGGAACACCCGGTATCATATGTTCCAGCGATGTGTAAATATTTCATTCAAAATGATCTGCTACCAGAAATTTTAGCCAAATATCGCCCTCAGTTTGCTAACTGTAGGTAGTAACTAGAGTGATTGTAACCTATCCCACCGCTGCCCACTGGATTGGGGGGCGGGTGTGCAGGACAAACACTATAATTGTGACACTAGCTCTCCACATATGTCAGTTGCTTAATTAGAACCTGTATTTTGAGGTCGATCTCGAACCCATTGTTGATGTGACGACTTATATTGAATTTGTAACTAGCTCATCAAGATTGTACTTGCTTAGCTAAATGAATTGTGGGGTTCAGTCCCTGAGCCCATTATGTGCCTCTGTAATCCTTTCCACTACCGCCCACAAGATGGTATGGGGGCATAATAAATGAACTAAAACTAAAAACATAAAGAGACAGAGAGAGACAGAGAGAGAGAGAAGAGAGACAGAGAGAGAGCGACAGAGAGGGAAGAGAGGACGGGACAAGAGGGAGAGGAGAGAGAGACAAAGGGCAGAGGAAGAACAGAAAGAAGAGACAGAGAGAGAGAAGGAACGGGAGAACAAGAGAAAGACAAGAGACAAGGATAGAGAGAGAGAGGAGAGAGACAGAGAGAGAGAGAGAGATAGAGACAGAGAGAGAGCGACAGAGAGAAAGACACAGAGAGAGAGACAGAGACAGAGAAAGAGAGAGAGATAGAAACAGAGAGAGCGACAGAGAGAAAGACACAGAGAGACAGAGAGAGAGAGAGAGAGAGAGAGAGCGAGAGAGCGAGAGAGAGAGAGAGAGCGACAGAAAGACACAGAGAGAGAGAGAGAGAGAGAGAGAGAGAGAGAGAGAAGAGAGAGCGACAGAGAGAAAGACACAGAGAGAGAGACAGAGAGAGAGAGAGACAGAGAGAGAGAGAGAGAGAGAGGGGGGAGAGAGAGAGAGAGGGGGGGGGGAGAGAGAGAGCTAACACCCTCCTACAAGCCCGGATAGCTCAGTCGGTAGAGCATTAGGCTTTTAACCTAAGGGTCCAGGGTTCGAGTCCCTGTTCGGGTGGACTGTTTTCTCAGCTCGTTAATGGCTCGTTAAGGTGCCCGCGAATGACATAGTTGGAGCCTGAGAGGGTAATGGCCTGGAGGAAGTAATTATGGCTTTGTGGCTTAGAAAACAGGATATGATTTCCTGTTTTAACATTGTGTTTGAAGCCTCCAGTCAGTAGTCTCAGAGCTGAGAGGTATGAACTACTAGGAAAGGCTAAGGGAGCTGAACCTCACGTCCCTGAAAAACAGAAAAGTTAAGCGACACATGATCACCACATACAAAATTCTCAGGGAGTTGACAGGGTGCATAAAGACTGTTTAACACTGGTGGGACCCGAACAAGGGGACACAGGTGGAGACTGAGTACCCACATGAGCCACAGAGACGTTAGAAGGAACTTTTTCAGTGTGAGAGTAGTTAACAGATGGAATGCATTAGGCAGTAATGTGGTGGAGGCTGACTCCATACACAGTTTATAATGTAGATATGATAGAGCCCAATAGGCTCAGGAACCTGTACACCAGTTGATTGACGGTTGAGAGGCGGGACCAAAGAGCCAAAGCTCAACCCCCGCAAGCACAACTAGGTGAGTGCACACATTAATGATATTAAATAAAATTACACAATCGACATTGTTTATGTAAGACACATGTGTGTGTAATTATGTATCAAGGTCAGCACTGTGTGAGCTGGGAGCCCCACTGTTACTGCTGGGACACCTTACCTTGAGTATACCTTGAGGTGCTTCCGGGGCTTATCGTCCCCGCGGCCCGGTCATCGACCAGGCCTCCTGGTTGCTGGACTGATCAACCAGGCTGTTGGACGCGGCTGCTCGCAGCCTGACGTATGAGTCACAGCCTGGTTGATCAGGTATCCTTTGGAGGTGCTTATCCAGTTCTCTCTTGAACACTGTGAGGGGTTTGCCAGTTATGTCCCTTATGTGTAGCGGCAGCGTGTTGAACAGTCTCGGGCCTCTGATGTTGATAGAGTTCTCTCTCAGAGTACCAGTTGCACCTCTGCTTTTCAACGGGGGTATTCTGCACATCCTGCCATGTCTTCTGGTCTCATGTGATGTTATTTCTGTGTGCAGGTTTGGGACCAGCCCCTCTAATATTTTCCACGTGTAAATTATTATGTATCTCTCCCGCCTGCGCTCAAGGGAATACAGATTTAGGCTCTTTAGTCGGTCCCAATAGTTTAGATGTTTTACCGAGTGGATTCTAGCAGTAAAGGATCTCTGCACGCTCTCCAGGTCAGCAATTTCACCAGCAGTTGAAAGGGGCTGTCATTGTGCAGCAGTACTCCACTCTAGAGAGCACAAGCGTTTTGAAAAGTGTCATCATCGGTATAGCATCTCTAGTGTGAAAAGTTCTTGTTATCCAACCTGTCATTTTTCTTGCAGTTGTGACGGCTACTTTATTGTGTTCTTTAAAGGTAAGGTCTTCCGACATGAGTACACCCAGATCCTTTACATTGCCTTTTCGTTCTATGTTATGATTTGCCTGAGTTTTGTACGTGGTTTCCGTTTTTATATTTTCATTTTTTCCATAGCGCATGAGCTGGAACTTGTCTTCGTTAAACACCATATTATTTTCTGTAGCCCATAGAAAGACCTGATCTACATCTGACTGGAGGTTCGCCGTGTCCTCTATGTTGCCTACTCTCATGAAGATCCTAGTGTCATCTGCAAAGGATGATACAGTGCTATAGGTTGTGTTCTTGTCTATGTCCGATATGAGGATGAGAAAAAGTACTGGAGCAAGCACAGTACCCTGGGGGACTGAGCTCTTAACGGTTGACGGGTTGGATTTTATTTTGTTGACTATTACACATTGGGTTCTGTTGGTCAGGAAATTGTAGATCCATCTGCCTATTTTTCCGGTAATTCCTTTTGAGCGCATTTTATGGGCAATAACACCATGGTCACATTTATCAAAAGCTTTTGCGAAATCTGTGTAAATTACATCAGCGTTTTGTTTGTCTTCCATAGCATCTAATGCCATATCATAGTGGTCCAGCAACTGCGACAGGCAAGAGCGCCCTGTTCTGAAACCATGTTGTCCGGGGTTATGGAGATGCTGTGATTCCATGTATTTTGTGATCTTCTTAGCACTCTCTCAAAAATTTTTATGATGTGCGATGTTAGTGCTATCGGTCTGTAATTTTTTGCCTCTGCCTTATTTCCTCCTTTATGAAGTGGTGCTATCTCTGCTGTTTTTAGTATATCAGGAATAACGCCAGTATCTAGGCTTTGTCTCCACAGAATGTGAAGGGCCTGCGATAGTGGTTTTTTACAGTTCTTGATGAATATGGAGTTCCAAGAATCCGGGCCTGGTGCGGAGTGCATAGGCATACTGTTTATGGCTTCTTCAAAATCCAGTGGGGATAGGGTGACGTCTGATATATGATTTGATGTTGGTATCATATCCATGAAAAATTCATTTGGGTTATCGATCTTTAGTGCGTTTAATGGCTCGCTGAAGACAGAGTCGTATTGCTTCCTCAGTAGCTCGCTCATTTCTTTGTTGTCATCGGTGAAAGTTCCATCTTCCTTTCGCAGGGGCCCGATACTAGATGTGGTTTTTGATCTTGATTTTGCATAGGAGAAAAAATATTTCGGGTTTCTCTCTATTTCACTGATGGCCTTTTGCTCTCTTTCCCTCTCCTGGGACACTGTTACTGCTGGGACACTGTTACTGCTGGGACACTCTTACTGCTGGGACACTGTTACTGCTGGGACACTGTTACTGCTGGGACACTCTTACTGCTGTGACACTGTTACTGCTGTGACACTGTTACTGCTGGGACACTCTTACTGCTGGGACACTCTTACTGCTGGGACACTGTTACTGCTGGGACACTCTTACTGCTGTGACACTGTTACTGCTGTGACACTGTTACTGCTGGGACACTCTTACTGCTGGGACACTCTTACTGCTGGGACACTGTTACTGCTGGACACTCTTACTGCTGGGACACTGTTACTGCTGGGACACTGTTACTGCTGGGACACTGTTACTGCTGGGACACTGTTACTGCTGGGACACTCTTACTGCTGGGACACTGTTACTGCTGGGACACTGTTACTGCTGGGACACTGTTACTGCTGGGACACTGTTACTGCTGGGACACTGTTACTGCTGGGACACTCTTACTGCTGTGACACTGTTACTGCTGTGACACTGTTACTGCTGGGACACTCTTACTGCTGGGACACTCTTACTGCTGGGACACTGTTACTGCTGGGACACTGTTACTGCTGGGACACTGTTACTGCTGGGACACTCTTACTGCTGGGACACTCTTACTGCTGGGACACTCTTACTGCTGGGACACTGTTACTGCTGGGACACTGTTACTGCTGGGACACTGTTACTGCTGGGACACTGTTACTGCTGGGACACTGTTACTGCTGGGACACTGTTACTGCTGGGACACTGTTACTGCTGGGACACTGTTACTGCTGGGACACTCTTACTGCTGGGACACTCTTACTGCTGGGACACTGTTACTGCTGGGACACTGTTACTGCTGGGACACTCTTACTGCTGGGACACTCTTACTGCTGGGACACTGTTACTGCTGGGACACTCTTACTGCTGGGACACTGTTACTGCTGGGACACTCTTACTGCTGGGACACTGTTACTGCTGGGACACTCTTACTGCTGGGACACTGTTACTGCTGGGACACTCTTACTGCTGGGACACTGTTACTGCTGGGACACTGTTACTACTGGGACACTGTTACTGCTGGGACACTTACTGCTGGGACACTGTTACTGCTGGGACACTCTTACTGCTGGGACACTGTTACTGCTGGGACACTTACTGCTGGGACACTGTTACTGCTGGGACACTGTTACTGCTGGGACACTGTTACTGCTGGGACACTCTTACTGCTGGGACACTGTTACTGCTGGGACACTTACTGCTGGGACACTGTTACTGCTGGGACACTGTTACTGCTGGGACACTGTTACTGCTGGGACACTTACTGCTGGGACACTGTTACTCCTGGGACACTGTTACTCCTGGGACACTGTTACTGCTGGGACACTCTTACTGCTGGGACACTGTTACTGCTGGGACACTCTTACTGCTGGGACACTGTTACTGCTGGGACACTCTTACTGCTGTGACACTGTTACTGCTGTGACACTGTTACTGCTGGGACACTCTTACTGCTGGGACACTCTTACTGCTGGGACACTGTTACTGCTGGACACTGTTACTGCTGGGACACTGTTACTGCTGGGACACTCTTACTGCTGGGACACTCTTACTGCTGGGACACTGTTACTGCTGGGACACTGTTACTGCTGGGACACTGTTACTGCTGTGACACTGTTACTGCTGGGACACTGTTACTGCTGGGACACTGTTACTGCTGGGACACTGTTACTGCTGGGACACTGTTACTGCTGGGACACTGTTACTGCTGGGACACTCTTACTGCTGGGACACTGTTACTGCTGGGACACTGTTACTGCTGGGACACTGTTACTGCTGGGACACTCTACTGCTGGGACACTCTTACTGCTGGGACACTGTTACTGCTGGGACACTCTTACTGCTGGGACACTGTTACTGCTGGGACACTCTTACTGCTGGGACACTGTTACTGCTGGACACTCTTACTGCTGGGACACTGTTACTGCTGGGACACTCTTACTGCTGGGACACTGTTACTGCTGGGACACTGTTACTGCTGGGACACTGTTACTGCTGGGACACTTACTGCTGGGACACTGTTTACTGCTGGGACACTCTTACTGCTGGGACACTGTTACTGCTGGGACACTTACTGCTGGGACACTGTTACTGCTGGGACACTGTTACTGCTGGGACACTGTTACTGCTGGGACACTCTTACTGCTGGACACTGTTACTGCTGGGACACTTACTGCTGGGACACTGTTACTGCTGGGACACTGTTACTGCTGGGACACTGTTACTGCTGGGACACTTACTGCTGGGACACTGTTACTCCTGGGACACTGTTACTCCTGGGACACTGTTACTGCTGGACACTCTTACTGCTGGGACACTGTTACTGCTGGGACACTCTTACTGCTGGGACACTGTTACTGCTGGGACACTGTTACTGCTGGGACACTCTTACTGCTGGGACACTGTTACTGCTGGGACACTCTTACTGCTGGGACACTGTTACTGCTGGGACACTCTTACTCCTGGGACACTGTTACTCCTGGGACACTGTTACTGCTGGGACACTCTTACTGCTGGGACACTCTTACTGCTGGGACACTGTTACTGCTGGGACACTCTTACTGCTGGGACACTGTTACTGCTGGGACACTGTTACTCCTGGGACACTGTTACTGCTGGGACATTCTTACTGCTGGGACACTGTTACTGCTGGGACACTGTTACTCCTGGGACACTGTTACTCCTGGGACACTGTTACTGCTGGGACACTCTTACTGCTGGGACACTCTTACTGCTGGGACACTGTTACTGCTGGGACACTCTTACTGCTGGGACACTGTTACTGCTGGGACACTGTTACTCCTGGGACACTGTTACTGCTGGGACACTCTTACTGCTGGGACACTGTTACTGCTGGGACACTGTTACTCCTGGGACACTGTTACTGCTGGGACACTCTTACTGCTGGGACACTGTTACTGCTGGGACACTGTTACTGCTGGGACACTCTTACTCCTGGGACACACTCCCTTCGCGGAGGGGGGGGTCATGGGGTGACGGTGTAGGGGGGACAGCCACAGAATGGCCCCCGTGGCGCAGTGGTAAAAGACTCGCCCGGCGCTTCGCGAGCACTTTGGCCTGGGTTGGTATCCTGGCCGGCGGTGATTGACTGGGCACCAATCCTCTCTCACTAAGGTGAGAGGGGCGAATGGGGAGGGTGACAAAATGGGTGTTTTGGGCGGAAATGGGGGGTTGGGGGGGGGTAATAAGGCTATTTATTATTATTATTTATTGAGTTATTCATACATACACACATATATATATACCTATATACATATGCATATACACATATATACTTTGTGTATGTGTGTATGTATGAAATGCATTAGGCAGTGATGTGGTGGAGGCTGACTCCATACACAGTTTATAATGTAGATATGATAGAGCCCAATAGGCTCAGGAACCTGTACACCTGTTGATTGACAGTTGAGAGGCGGGACCAAAGAGCCAGAGCTCAACCCCCGCAAGCACAACTAGGTGAATACAATTAGGTGAGTACATATATAATCAATAGAACAGGTGCACCGATTCAAAAGCAGCACTACAAAGCCTAAGTAAAAATCAGGCAGAAAATCTTGCAATAGTCGCTGAAATTAAGAGAGCTGTGAGAGTTCTTACCAATCAGGGAAGAGTCATCAAGTTTCTGTGGATCCCCTCCCATGTTGGGGATCCCCTCCCATGTTGGAATATGTGGGAATGAACGAGCAGATGTGCTGGCTGCTGAAGGAGACCATATTGAATACTTCATACCCAAGACTCTACTACAAATTAGAGGTATTGTCAGGCAACATCACCGTGACAAGGTAACTGAGGAAAGGAGGATAGAAGCACAAACCAGTGAATCTGTACGATGGTACAACATGGTTGCAGCTGGCAATCCCAATCATTATGGCCGAAGAGGAGGTGGACGAGGGAGAGAATCAGTAATAGCGAGAATCCGTCTTGGATACAAATATCCATGGAGATATGGAATGGAAACAACAGTTGAGCAGCGAAGGTGCAGATCGAATCTGTGGTGAGAGTGATGGACACAACCTTGACCACTATCTACGTGAATGTGAACACCTGAGAGACATCAGAAATATGTGTAGAATAATAAATCCCACATTGTTTGAGTTAGGAAAACACTATTTGTCAAATATTGATACTGTTCTTAAAAGATTTCCCCATTTTGCACCCGCAAGATACCGTAAGTTTTTAAGTAGACTTTTCTCTCAGGGCTATAGGAGAACACTTGAAGTTCTCGAATGGGGGGGGGACCTCGAAGGGGCCCGCTATGCGCCCCAGGCTCAGTTCCCTGTCTAGCATAGGTACTAGGAACAGCATCAAGCGCGTCTGCGTCCACTGGCGTTGTGACGTGTCTTTCTTCCTGCTCTTGTCCTGAGTGGGGCGACAGGAACGATTCTCCTTAGCGGCGGCGACAGGAACGATTCTCCTTAGCGGCGGCGACTCGAGGCTTGGCCTGGGGGCACGGGCAGTAGGCAGGATGTCACTTGTGTCAGCGGGGCAGAGTGCTTGAAGGTGCAGGAGGGGACGGAGCAGCCTGTCCCGGTTGCGTGGAAAGCGTAGCAGTATCCCGGTGGTAGCCCGTAGGCCCTTGCAGTAGTGTGAACGTTCGGCTGGGGAGGCGGCGGCGCGAGGCCCCACCTGAAACTGCTCCTGCGCTGCACGTTGTACGGACCGAATCTCCAGGTCTAGTCTTAGAGCGGTCCATGGGCAGCCCGACCTCTCCTTGTCCCACCTGAATGCCTCGTCGTACCACATCCAGTCGCTGCAGAGGTTGCTCTTCATGGACTTCACATAGCGGACGTGTGTGAAAAGCGCCCAACCCTCGGCGGGAAGTCGATCGAGGTAGATTGAAGCTAAGATGTCGAAGCCGTGCCCCCACTGCTCCAGCGTCAGAGGCGGCAAGTTCTTAGTGGATAACTGGGCCACAGAGGGAGTGGCATGTCGTGACTCCGAGGGCCTGGCATCGCATTCGTAAGCCAGCAGGCCGCGCCAGTCGATGTACTTGTTTGCCCAGACTTTCTCTCTTAGGGCCAGTGGGACGTGCACACCTAGCATGGTGACGGTGTTGCCACGCGTCCCCCAGAGCTGCCCTACCCAAGGACTAGGGGTAGTAAGGAACGAGCTCTCTCGGTGGTACTCGCCGTTGGGGGACGTGCCTGAAGAGCTGTGTCGCCGCCCTGTCGTGTGGCTCCTCGCCCTTGACCGTGGGCAGCGCGCAGGGGGTGGGGAGGCTGTGCGAGTAGGCCTGTTCGTGAGGGCGTCCGTGTTGTCCGCTCCGCCAGGGTTCGAAATCTTCTGTCATCTCGATTCGGAGGGGGGGGCTCCGAGCCTGAGCAATGAGCGTCCGCAGCGTTGCCCAGTCGGCGGCCGAAAGATGTGTGGGGTGGTCGGCCGCGTCCCCCGTGGCCATTCCTTTTGGGCGTGCATCGTGGATGTGGTCGGCGTCCGAGTCAGAGCCTCCCGAAGAGGCGTCCGTGGAGGAGGCGATGCGGGCGGGTTTCACCCTTGCCCTAGGCGGTTGCGTCCTAGCACCCCTTCGTCGCTGCCCTCTTCTTGACGCTGCCCTTGTCCTCTTCTTCGCCGTGGGGTGGGTGGGCCGGC
>WNGS01004946.1:30775853-30793371 GCA_020271785.1 Procambarus virginalis
AAACATCTCAAATAACAACTGGAGCACAGAAAATCATAGATAACGATTGGAATTCCGGTTTGAATCCCGGGAGGAACAGAAATGGTTGAGTGCTTCCCTATCACCTAATTCAACTGTTCACATAGTAGTCAATTGTACCCCGAAGTTAGTCAGTTATGGGTTGCATCTGTGGGGGGCGGGGGGCAGGAGATCGACCATGCCTAACTTATATATATACACTGGCTGATTGTCCCTAACACAATTAATAAGCTGCCATATAGCACTTATCTGTTTTTAAATAAGGTGGTGTAGGACTTACCTGTTTTTAAAGTAAGGAGGATGTTGGTGTAGGAGAAGGCCATTACGACAACTGGGACGCCGAGGCCGAGGACGAAGAGGAAGACGATGTACGATGTGTTCTGCCAACTCCGAGTCACCCAGTCAATCGAGCAACTATTGTGTGGAGATTTGTTTATTTATTTTATTATTATTATAACTTTTTAAATTGTTGCGATAATTTATGTTAATGTTTTAATATTATTCATACTCTAGTCAGGACGGAGTGAAGGACTATTAGGATCGAACTGGTTCTTCGATGTAAAATCCGTGAAAATCCGGCCCAATCAGCAGAGAGGCTTAAACCATTATCGCATCGACCAAAATACAGCAAACGCCTTATTCCTAATACTAAACTTATCCCTGATACTGACCTTATACCTGGTCCTTCGATGCCAAATCCCCCCATCCAAAGAGAGGCGGAGTAGTGGTAATGAAGGCGTAGACCCAACTGCAGCAGATGATGAGAGAGCTCTCCGTGGGTGAGCTCAGAGTTCCTCCACGGCCGTGATATCATCAGATATCTCTCGAAGGACAGAACTGTGAGGCTGGTGATGGAGGCAATACCTGTGAGGGAGGGAGAGTGTGAGGGAGGGAGAGTGTGAGGGAGGGAGGGAGAGTATGGAACAAGAAGAGTGTGGGAAGGGGTGATGTCCTGTGAGGGAGGGTTATTAAGGCCACCACAACAGCTTTACTGATCAACCAGCAAGTATACATTAGTCCTCAACATATTCCAGGTATACTAAAGTATAACCTCAGTGCACACACACAGAGAAACGGAGCACATCTTTCGCTGAGTTGATCCTCTTGACAGCTTCTATAACATAAATCTATGTATAACTATACTATTCGAAATTGCTGGAACTTGCCAGTTGAAAGATATTATTTATTTCGATACACAATTGCTATATATGTCAAACACGTGTCAACAGGTGCTCTATGTTATAAATTGATGTTTAACAGGGTTTCACGACTGGGTCTAACCTTAATGACCTAACCACACAATAGAACTCATGCCCTGTTCAAAAGGAAATAAAAAAGTACATAATTTCCTCCTCATAGTTTCCTATCTTGTGCTTCAAACTCCACTGTATTTTGTACTACCCACTTCCCCAATACTAGTAGTTAAGACTAAGTTCTCAATCTTTACCAGTGTAATCAACTCTGGCAATTTATATTGTTGATAGAAACCCTTGCTACAATGTGGCTTTTCATCCCACCTAATATGTTAGATTAAGGACCTGCCTGAGATGCTTTAGAGTTAGTGGCTTTACATGTATGTAAAAATACCAGTCTTATGTAATCTCACAAACCCATTGTACCTTCTTGTGAATAAATTATTATTATTATTATTATTATTATTATTATTATTATTATTATTATTATTATTATTATTATTATTATTATTACTATTATTATTATAGAAGATGGAGAAGCGACGACGTCTCGGTCCGCCCTGGACCAATATCATCGCAAGTTTGGCCTAATTTTTTATTTGCTGATGTTTGGTCATCATATCAGCATATCATCATCGTCATCAGCCACGTTATTGTGACTCATCGTCTGACAATCCTTCATGATGAATTCCCAAAAACGTGACGAAAGGTCTCTCAAAAACTGTATTATTAGACTGAGAATTGATGGCAGAACTTGCAAAAAAATGCTCATCCACTAACTTTATGCAATAAAACATTGCAAAAGTGCCTACAAAACTCGTAAGATTGAATAGCCTTCATGCGGCAGAGTCCACACATTACCCAAAACAAAGTTCTAAATTTCAAATTCCCGAAAACAGACCTAAACAAATTTCAGTAAACAGTTCAGTACCTGTCTTGCAGGGAGCTAGAACCCAAGTCCTCAGTCAAAGTCAATAAAAACTTGCAAGATTTTTAAAATTTGATGAGAGTTGTTTTTAAGTTTACGTTAATAGTATATATATTTTTCTTATCCATTAAAACCTACATCTTGGCAGGTCAGTAAGCTGTTGTGAGACACCAGTGTCAGCCTGGAACACAGAGACCAGTGTCGACCTGGAACACAGACCAGTGTCGACCTGGAACACAGACCAGTGTCGGCCTGGAACACTGAGACCAGTGTCGACCTGGAGCACAGAGACCAGTGTCGACCTGGAGCACTGAGACCAGTGTCGGCCTGGAACACAGAGACCAGTGTCGACCTGGAGCACAGAGACCAGTGTCGACCTGGAGCACAGAGACCAGTGTCGACCTGGAGCACTGAGACCAGTGTCGGCCTGGAACACTGAGACCAGTGTCGGCCTGGAACACAGAGACCAGTGTCGACCTGGAGCACAGAGACCAGTGTCGACCTGGAACACAGAGACCAGTGTCGACCTGGAACACAGAGACCAGTGTCGACCTGGAGCACAGAGACCAGTGTCGACCTGGAACACAGAGACCAGTGTCGACCTGGAGCACAGAGACCAGTGTCGGCCTGGAACACAGAAACCCAGAAGCTGTTGGCTTGACTTTTACCTCGTTACAAAGTAACTTTTGAGACCCGCAGCAGATCCGGTTCCAGCCTGATGGCGGCCTGAAGTCTTGTCCTGAATACTGTACACCCACATTCCGGTGGGTGTCAGGGAGAGTACACCTCCCGCCTGTCTACAGGGACACTACCACTTGTCTACAAGGGCAACACTGCCTGTCTTCCAGCATGGCACTTCCTGTCTGCCTGTACAGTGCCTTCTGTCTATCTTCACTACGACCACAAGGTTCTCTGGCAAGATTCTGCTTTCAGGTTAAAACTCTTTAAAATAGAAATGTGTAATAGAGTTCGACTTGCATAGTCATTCCCTTCGTCTCAGGGCCCCCAGGGTAGTGTATGTGCCCCCTGTTGTGGACCGTCTCGGGGGCCCCCAGGGTAGTGTATGTGACCCCTGTTGTGGACCGTCTCGGGGGCCCCCAGGGTAGTGTATGTGACCCCTGTTGTGACCGTCTCAGGGCCCCCAGGGTAGTGTATGTGACCCCTGTTGTGACCGTCTCAGGGCCCCCAGGGTAGTGTATGTGACCCCTGTTGTGGACCGTCTCGGGGGCCCCCAGGGTAGTGTATGTGACCCCTGTTGTGGACCGTCTCAGGGCCCCCAGGGTAGTGTATGTGACCCCTGTTGTGGACCGTCTCAGGGCCCCCAGGGTAGTGTATGTGACCCCTGTTGTGTACCGTCTCAGGGCCCCAGGGTAGTGTATGTGACCCCTGTTGTGGACCGTCTCAGGGCCCCAGGGTAGTGTATGTGACCCCTGTTGTGTACCGTCTCAGGGCCCCCAGGGTAGTGTATGTGACCCCTGTTGTGGACCGTCTCAGGGGCCCCAGGGTAGTGTATGTGACCCTGTTGTGTACCGTCTCAGGGCCCCCAGGGTAGTGTATGTGACCCCTGTTGTGGACCGTCTCAGGGGCCCCAGGGTAGTGTATGTGACCCCTGTTGTGGACCGTCTCGGGGGCCCCCAGGGTAGTGTATGTGACCCCTGTTGTGGACGGTGTCAGGGCCCCCAGGGTAGTGTATGTGACCCCTGTTGTGGACCGTCTCAGGGCCCCCAGGGTAGTGTATGTGACCCCTGTTGTGTACCGTCTCAGGGCCCCCAGGGTAGTGTATGTGACCCCTGTTGTGGACCGTCTCAGGGGCCCCAGGGTAGTGTATGTGACCCCTGTTGTGGACCGTCTCGGGGGCCCCAGGTTAGTGTATGTGACCCCTGTTGTGGACCGTCTCAGGGGCCCCAGGGTAGTGTATGTGACCCCTGTTGTGGACCATCTAGGAGCCCCCCAAAATAGTGCGACTAACCCCTAGTTTAATATTGAAAAAGACTGCTGACTTAATGTTTATTATTAGTATTAACTTATCAGCGTTATTGTTAAATAACCCCCCATATAATCGTAAGGAATCCAATTATAATTATTACGTTATTCGATTAAAAGGATAAAATGATCTAATGTACTACCTTAATAAACAACATGTCGTTAAAATTATATTTAATAGATAATTGTATAATAATATGTAGTTAATTGACCATTATGTTATTGACTTTCTGATCCAAAGTTCCACGTACAACTATTTTAATTTTTGGTTAAGAGCGGCCGGTTAAGAGGGAGGTGATCCGGATAAAAATTCCCGGCAATTATCGGCCCAGTGATCGGGTGACGGAGGACACTTCAGTTATCCGAACTCTAATGACCGGATACCAATGACAAGAGTTTGGATTTTTTATATGTTAACTGAACCATAATGTTCTGAAGTTTGTGTCAGATCTCCGCCCCACCACCCTTACACACCCTTACACACCCTCACACACCCTTACACACCACCACACACCCTCACACACACCCTCACACACCCTTACACACAACCACACACACCACCACACACCCTCACACACCCTTACACACCCTTACACATCCTCACACACCCTTACACACCCTCACACACCCTCACACACCCTCACACACCACCACACACCCTTACACACCCTACACACCACCACACACCACCACACACCCTCACACACCACCACACACCCTCACACACCCTCACACACCACCACACACCACCACACACCCTCACACACCACCACACACCCTCACACACCACCACACACCCTCACACACCCTCACACACCACCACACACCCTCACACACCCTCACACAACCTCACACAACCTCACACACAAAAGAATACTCACCGAAGAAGGACATAAGGAAGGCGTACGCGATGCAGACGCCAGCGCCGAAGTACCAGCCACGGTGAAGGGCAGCCATGAGGGAGACGGGGCTGCCCACCAGGCTGATGCCCAGGTCAGACATGGCCAGACTCAGCAGCAGCGCGTTCAGCGGCGTCCGCAGCTGAAAAGATACCATACAGCTGCATCAGGAGTGCCTACATGGCTCAGTAACTTAGATACCCAGTGGGTGAGTAACTTAGATACCCAGGATAAGGATTTGGGATGGGACGGGGGGAAGGAATGGTGCCCAACCACTTGGACGGTCGGGGATTGAACGCCGACCTGCATGAAGTGAGACCATCGCTCTACCGTCCAGCCCAAGAGGTTGAGTAACTTAGACACCCAGTGGTTAAGTAACTTAGATACCCAGTGGCAGAGTAACTTAGATACCCAGTGGTTAAGTAACTTAGATACCCAGTGGCAGAGGAACTTAGATACCCAGTGGCAGAGTAACTTAGATACCCAGTGGTGGAGTAACTTAGATACCCAGTGGCAGAGTAACTTAGATACCCAGTGGCAGAGTAACTTAGATACCCAGTGGTGGAGTAACTTAGATACCCAGTGGCAGAGTAACTTAGATACCCAGTGGCAGAGTAACTTAGATACCCAGTGGCAGAGTAACTTAGATACCCAGTGGCAGAGTAACTTAGATACCCAGTGGCAGAGTAACTTAGATACCCAGTGGCAGAGTAACTTAGATACCAGTGGCAGAGTAACTTAGATACCCAGTGGCAGAGTAACTTAGATACCCAGTGGCAGAGTAACTTAGATACCCAGTGGCAGAGTAACTTAGATACCCAGTGGTGGAGTAACTTAGATACCCAGTGGCAGAGTAACTTAGATACCCAGTGGTGGAGTAACTTAGATACCCAGTGGCAGAGTAACTTAGATACCCAGTGGTGGAGTAACTTAGATACCCAGTGGCAGAGTAACTTAGATACCCAGTGGTGGAGTAACTTAGATACCCAGTGGCAGAGTAACTTAGATACCCAGTGGTGGAGTAACTTAGATACCCAGTGGCAGAGTAACTTAGATACCCAGTGGTGGAGTAACTTAGATACCCAGTGGCAGAGTAACTTAGATACCCAGTGGCAGAGTAACTTAGATACCCATGGTTGAGTAACTTAGATACCCAGTGGTGGAGTAACTTAGATACCCAGTGGTGGAGTAACTTAGATACCCAGTGGTGGAGTAACTTACTCTGAAAGTCAGTCACGTGTTCCAATATTACGAGCGGCCCGTTCCTCGCTCAGCCCGCCGCAGACTCGTAAAAAATATATGACTGTCACGCTTGTAGTCACTTATATGGATCTCTGAGCCATCTTGACCTCCTTGCATAAGAGGCAGATGTGTATATATGTATGTAAATTGGCTTTGATGTTAGGCTTATGGGCTATCAACCTCTGAAGGGTTATTAAGGCCTATCAACCTCTGGAGGGTTATTAAGGCCTATCAACCTCTGGAGGGTTATTAAGACCTATCAACCTCTGGAGGGTTATTAAGGTCTATCAACCTCTGGAGGGTTATTAAGGCCTATCAACCTCTGGAGGGTTATTAAGGCCTATCAACCTCTGGAGGGTTATTAAGGCTATCAACCTTGGAGCGGTTATTAAGGCCTATCAACCTCTGGAGGGTTATTAAGGTCTATCAACCTCTGGAGGGTTATTAAGGTCTATCAACCTCTGGAGGGTTATTAAGACCTATCAACCTCTGGAGGGTTATTAAGGCCTATCAACCTCTGGAGGGTTATTAAGGTCTATCAACCTCTGGAGGGTTATTAAGACCTATCAACCTCTGGAGGGTTATTAAGGCCTATCAACCTCTGGAGGGTTATTAAGGTCTATCAACCTCTGGAGGGTTATTAAGGTCTATCAACCTCTGGAGGGTTATTAAGCTCTATCAACCTCTGGAGGGTATTAAGGTCTATCAACCTCTGGAGGGTTATTAAGGTCTATCAACCTCTGGAGGGTTATTAAGGCCTATCAACCTCTGGAGGGTTATTAAGGCCTATCAACCTCTGGAGCGGTTATTAAGGCCTATCAACCTCTGGAGGGTTATTAAGGCCTATCAACCTCTGGAGGGTTATTAAGACCTATCAACCTCTGGAGGGTTATTAAGACCTATGAACCGCAAGAATATCTTAGTTTTAAACATATCAATAGATCTATTAAAAGNGTAGACTGGTGTCTGAAGACGCCCAGCAGGTCTGGGAGGCGCACTGCTGGCGCTTCCCGGCACACGGGTTTCAGGGAAAATATCATTATTACTTATGTTTGATTGTATACCCCTGTCTTTGTTTTTGTTACCGTGTTTGCTGTTCTATGTTTTTTGTCTCAGTGTTTGGTTTCGCCCTGTTGGGCGGTGTGTTTGTTTGGTGTTCAGTTTGCATTTTTGGTTGTGCGTAATGTTTGTGTCCTGTGGAAATGCTTTTGTGTTCTGTTGCTCGTGTTGTTTCTAGGGTGTTGTTGTGTGTGTATGTTTTGTTTTTTGCCGGTTCCTGCGTGTTCCGGTGCTTGTTTTGTTCTTGTTTGCATGTGTCAGTGCCATTTCCTTATGTTTGTTCCCGGTCCCTGCGTGTTCCGGTTATGCATACTGTCTGTCTTGACTTCTTGTCCTGTCCATGTGGCCCTTCAGGCTGGCTTGTGTAACTAGATATGTACTTGTTATTTTGTACAATATCATTTCAGTGTTTTTTTTCGTGTTTCCTGTTGTATGCTTGCTATGTTTTTCAGTTTGTGTTTCCTTTCTCTGTTGTTCTCATGTGTTGCTTTGTGCTCTATGGATCACTGCTTGTGCGGGGTTTTGCCATTTTTTTTTATTGTATTTATTGTGCTGTATCAATAAAAAGAAAAAAATCAACAAACTCACCTCAACAAAGCCCATCTACACCAGAGTAGGAGAAGGTTCGCCCTCTGCAGTATGGTATCTTCAGGACACCAAGTTAGACAGGCTTGATATTTCTAACTACTATTTCCACAGGGAAATAGCAGTTCGTTATTAGGACATAGCAAGGAAATAGCAGTGTAGACTAAGTCTAGGTCACAGATGCAACTGGGAAATTAGTGAGACGTCGTATGCTCCTATCGCTAATTCTTCTAGCAGAGTGTTTCAAGTGTGCCATTTAGTCATTGTAATAGGCATGAGGCTTGTTTGTTTGATCACGTTGAGACTATGAAGTTATATGGCGGCCAATCTTAAGCAACCCCTCAGTGTCGAGACCTGCCTCGTTGTTGACTGTCTCCATTGTGTAGAGGTCCAGCCCGTCCTCACATGCAAAGATCCAAGCTCGTTAATCCAGCTGCCAAACCCCCTGTATAAGAATGTACAGCCCATCCTCCAAACAAAGACCCAAAAGTGATTCCATGCACCCGTCAAACCCTCTGTTTATGAAGGAAAAAGGTTTACACACGACTCACAACTGATTTCGTTGGAACACTTCTGGAACAAGTGCTTCACTGATAAATTTTGTTCGAACTACAATGCTGTAAATGCTTCATCCACGTACTACAAATACAAATAATCGCCAACAGAACCTAACACCTAACCTAACCTGTATATACACAATATGCTAGTATATTATAATATTAATTTATTTGAGAAAATTCCGTTTTGAATGAACAGCATGTTAAAATTTATGAATGTGTCTTTGTGGTCGACCGCTGGATGGAATGAACTTTGTCTGAGGACTGGTGGCACAGGAGCTGGACCACTCTCACACCAGACAGACAATGATGTGCTACATTGACCCAACTTGACCTAAACTTGGACCCTTGCGCAATGTGGTTGTTTGAACGTCGCTATAATTTAAAGTACGTCATATTTTGTTCGTTAGGGATTTTGACCTCAAATTGTGTTGCATTGTTCAAGAGGACAAGTTGTTCATACGAAGGTTTGATCACTGTACAGGGTAAAAAAAATAAAACGGCTATATATTTAATAAGCAATTTATCTGTATATATATTCTTTTAAATTTATACATACATATATTTACGATCTGAGGACTTCACAGTGCCTTCAACGGATCCTCAACTTACTAATATCAATTTTAGTCTTAAGGTAAATATAGATAAAACTGTTGGATTATTATAACGATTACAATAATTGATTACCCAGCAAAAACACACGAGACTACGTCAACAGTACACTCACTGTATATAACTACATTGCCACTTGCAGTGAATTTCTCAAACCAATTAATATATGTACTTACATTACTCAAACTGAAACGGAGTGAGGACGCTGGGAGACTCGTGTGTTTTACAAGATTCATGAAGGATAATGAAGCTATGTTTCTAGCACTAAGGTAAGCTCACAGGATTAATTCACAGTTGAGAGGCGGGACCAAAGAGCCAAAGCTCACCCCCGCAAGTAAAACTAGGTGAGTAAAGTGTATACAGCTGTAATTTTGGTATTGGCTTAATACCTATCAACCTCTGGAGGGTTATTAAGGCCTATCAACCTCTGGAGGGTTATTAAGGCCTATCAACCTCTGGAGGGTTATTAATACCTATTAACCTCTGGAGGGTTATTAAGGCCTATCAACCTCTGGAGGGTTATTAAGGCCTATCAACCTCTGGAGGGTTATTAAGGCTTTCAACTTTTGGAGGGTTATTAAGGGTTATCAACCTCTGGAGGGTTATTAATTTCAACTTTTGGAGGGTTATTAAGGGTTATCAACTCTGGAGGGTTATTAATACCTATCAACTTTTGGAGGGTTATTAAGGCTTATCAACCACTGGAGGGTTATTAATTCCTATCAACCTCTGGATGGTTATTAAGGCCTATCATCCTCTGGAGGGTTATTAAAGCCACAACAACAGCTTACTGACCAACCATCAAGTATATTTTAGTCTTGGACATTGTCCAGGACTAAAGTACACTCTCACTGCATGCACAAGCGAGGTATATCTCCTAGTATATATAACAATATTTACTTGCAATGTCTATTTTCTAGCTGTAGATATTATCAATAGTGAAGCCTTAACGTTATTCGTCAAAAGAAAACGGAATCTATTTTTCTCAATACAAAAATAAATATTTATAATAATACATTATAACTATGGAAGGTTGTTGATTATAATTATTTAACTTCATATGGTATTATGTAATATGTTACATATGTACATAGGTCACAGGTCTATACAACACTGATACCATATACAGGGTTCAATAATGTGGAACAGACATCTACTTATACGACCATATAATTTTCCTATATTAACCAGAGGGCCACCATCTCTTTCTAGTGGTCTCGATGGGAAAGGAAGCCGGCGGCTTGTCAAAGTGCCCTCCATTGTTTCTGATGAATTTATTTGGCTGGATTTTTAACTGAACTAATACCTTGGTATTTAGGTCTTGGGCGGGTAGGCGGTTCCATGGGTTAATAGCCCTGTGGGTGAAGAAGGATCTCCTGTTCTCAGTCCTACATTGTGGCTTGTTGAGCTTGTCACTGTTGTTCCTTGTTTGTGTTACATTGTGGCTTGTTGAGCTTGTCACTGTTGTTCCTTGTTTGTGTTACATTGTGGCTTGTTGAGCTTGTCACTGTGTTCCTTGTTTGTGTTACATTGTGGCTTGTTGAGCTTGTCACTGTTGTTCCTTGTTTGTGTTACATTGTTGCTTGTTGAGCTTGACACTGTTGTTCCTTGTTTGTGTTACATTGTGGCTTGTTGAGCTTGTCACTGTTGTTCCTTGTTTGTGTTACATTGTGGCTTGTTGAGCTTGTCACTGTTGTTCCTTGTTTGTGTTACATTGTTGCTTGTTGAGCTTGACACTGTTGTTCCTTGTTTGTGTTACATTGTGGCTTGTTGAGCTTGTCACTGTTGTTCCTTGTTTGTGTTACATTGTGGCTTGTTGAGCTTGACACTGTTGTTCCTTGTTTGTGTTACATTGTGGCTTGTTGAGCTTGACACTGTTGTTCCTTGTTGTGTTACATTGTGGCTTGTTGAGCTTGACACTGTTGTTCCTTGTTTGTGTTACATTGTGGCTTGTTGAGCTTGACACTGTTGTTCCTTGTTTGTGTTACATCTGACCTTTTGAAGTTGTTGTCCTGATCAATATCCTGCAAATTGTTCAGTATTTAAAAGTTTCAATAAGATCCGCCCTGCCATGCCTGGTTTACAGTGTTGTTAGCCCTGTGGCCCTCAACCGTTCCTGATACGTGAGATGACTTAACTCTGGAATGACTTTTGTTGCCCGGTGTTGCACTTTCTCCAGAACAGCAGTCCTTAAGAAGACGAGGTCTCCATGCTTGGCTCACTAATCCAAGTGAAGACTCACCAGAGATTTACACAGTTGAATCACAACATTCTTTTCCTTAAGGTCAAAGGTTCGCGTGATTATTCGTAGGTTTTGGTAGTTTTTTTTTTTTACTGCTGCTCCTGCCTGTTGGTCGACTGTGAGTGAGAGGTGGAGTCTGTCTCCAAGGTCCTTGTGTTCGGGACTTTAGAGTCAGAATGCCCAGTGTTTAAATACAAAACCCACGTGTTATATACAGTGGAAATACAGTCACAGTAGTACTTAGGTGTTATGCACAGTGGAAATACAGTAATTAGGTGTTAGATATAGTGGAAACAATGTACCCATGAGTTATACACAGTGGAAATACAGTACTTAGGTGTTATACACACTGGAAATACAGTACCCTGGAGTTATACACAGTGGAAATACAGTGCGTAGGTGCTATGCACAGTGGAAACAATGTACCATGAAGTATACACAGCGGAAATACAGTACCCAGGAGTTATACACACTGTAAATAAAGGAACTATGCATTATACACAGTTGAAATACGCCACGCAGGAGTTATGCAGTGGATATACAGTAGTGTAAAGAAATACAATAATGCAGGAATATTACAGATACAAATACATTGTATATATGAGTATACAAATACATCACATTGTATATGAGATACATGTTTGTGTGTGTACTCATTTGTGTCTGCAGAATCGAACATATGGTCTTGGACCCCGGCTTTCTAGCCGACGGTCGTCTAAAGCAATGATTCCTGACCTGTTTCTGTATCATATCTGCTTGGTAAGTTATGAACAGTTTGCTCCCACAACCTGCTACTTTAGTTTGTTACAGTCTCCCCACTACTCTCACGCTAAAAGAAAACTGCCTAACATGCAGGCGAGGAGTCACAATAACGTGGCTGAAGTATGTTGACCAGACCACACACGAGAAGGTGAAGGGACGACGACGTTTCGGTCCGTCCTGGACCATTATCACAATGGACTTGAGAATGGTCCAGGACGGACCGAAACGTCGTCTGCCTAACATCTCTGTGACTCATTTCATCTTATTCCTGCCCGAAACACTGCGTAATAGTGGCTTTTTTTTTTGAGATATATACAAGAGTTGTTACATTCTTGTACAGCCACTAGTACGCGTAGCGTTTCGGGCAGGTCCCTGGAATACGATCCCCGCCGCGAAGAATCGTTTTTTCATCCAAGTACACATTTTACTGTTGCGTTAAACAGAGGCTACAGTTAAGGATTTGCGCCCAGTAAATCCTCCCCGGCCAGGATACGAACCCATGACATAGCGCTCGCGGAACGCCAGGCGAGTGTCTTACCACTACACCACGGAGACTGCTTTAGAAATTGTATGTACTAGCTCTATCTATAAATCTATCAATTTTTGTAAAATCTCTTGTATGTATGTACCTTACCTGAATAAACATTTATTTATTTTTTTTATTTATTTTATCTGAGTCTCAAGCTTCCATCCATGTCCCATGTTCTCTGATATTCAATTGTGAGTAGCTTCTCTTTTTCCACTCTGTCAATTACAGGGATAACGTTCCTATCAACAATATCTTTCAGGACCCATTTCTCTGTTTTATGAGCTGTCGAAAAGAAATTCCTGTAAAATAGTCTAATAGGGGATACAGGTGTTGTGTTGGTTGACTCTTCAGAGGTTGTATGGCATTTCACCTTTCGTTTTATGATTTCTTCAACGAAACCGTTAGAGAAGCCGTTGTTGACTAAGACCTGCCTTACCCTACAGAGTTCATCATCGACTTGCTTCCATTCTGAGCTGTGGCTGAGAGCACGGTCGACATAAGCGTTAACAACACTCCTCTTGTACCTGTCTGGGCAGTCACTGTTGGCATTGATGCACATTCCTATGTTTGTTTCCTTAGTGTAGACTGCAGTGTGGAAGCCTGAAAGATATTGTTGATAGGAACGTTATCCCTACAGACAAGAATCAGAAAATGCAATTGACAATTTACTATAAATTAGCTCAGTCGATTAAGGCAGTGTCTAGGATGCTCCCGGACGCAGGTTCGAATCCTCGTCACGGCCCTTGTGGATTTGTTCAAACAATGACAGCTTTAAAGAGACATAAGTCGATGCTGGAATCGCAGATATGGTAAAGAAAAGTAAGGAAATATTCGTACCCTGTACGGGTGGTCAAGAAGTGGAATCCACTGAAAGCAGCAGTTGTGGAAGCCACCTCCATCCATAACTTTAGCCGGGGCATAAAGAGCACCTCTATTCTCTTAAAGTCACTGAAAGGTAAACACTACACAATCTCCAACCTCTCGGACGTAGGTTCGAACCCTCGTCACGGCCCTTGTGGATTTGTTCACTACACAATCTCACTCTTGACCTGACCACCGCCGGCCGTAGAGACCTGCACATTGTAGAGGACCTTGACCGGGACGACCCGAGACTCCCTGAGCGGTGTGACCTCTGTCGGCTCTGGTGCTGAGCTCTGGCACCCGTCTCCGTCTTTCTTGGTCAGCCGCAACTGTCAGGGAAAAGTTAGAATGAGATTTATGTTCCTATACAATTAAGACATTATATATTAAGAGTTACTGTAGAATTCATGTTGATTTTTAATATATATATAATTTTTTAAATTATATTGTGAGTTTTACTCATTTTATACCAGAAATATATATATATTTAGATTGTTATATAACTGGTATTTTAATTATTATTGTAATTATTTATACAAGTTATTTGGAATATAATTTCTTCTTCTGGTTCACAGACAAGTTTACACAAACTAAACTGATCATTCCAAAAGGTCAATATTTTTTCATATTTAAATGAATAATGTACTATAAAGTTTGTTAAATATGTCCTATATAAATGCACAAACTTTTAATGAATAAAGTTTCTAATTTGAATATATGTAAATATTTGTATATTACTGAATACACATTTTAAATTTAGAAGCTGATGAATGACATATACAACCAATAAACATGGTATAGAGGACGGTATGAGGGCTCCCTCCCTGATACTCTGTTGCTCCCTCCCTGATACTCTGTTGTGAGGGCTCCCTCCCTGATACTCTGTTGTGAGGGCTCCCTCCCTGATACTCTGTTGTGAGGGCTCCTCCTGATACTCTGTTGTGAGGGCTCCCACCCTGATACTCTGTTGTGAGAGCTCCCTCCTGATATTCTGTTGTGAGGGCTCCCTCCCCTGATACTCTGTTGTGAGGGCACCTCCCTGATACTCTGTTGTGATTGGTCCCTCCCTGATACTCTGTTGCTCCTCCCTGATACTCTGTTGTGAGGGCCCCCTCCCTGATACTCTGTTATGAGGGTTCCCTCCCTGATACTCTGTTGTGAGGGCTCCCTCCCTGATACTCTGTTGTGAGGGCTCCCTCCTGATACTCTGTTGTGAGGGCTCCCTCCCTGATACTCTGTTGCTCCCTCCCTGATACTCTGTTGTGAGGGCTCCTCCCTGATACTATGTTGTGAGAGCTTCCTCCCTGATACTCTGTTGTGAGGGCTTCCTCCCTGATACTATGTTGTGAGAGCTTCCTCCCTGATACTCTGTTGTGAGGGCTCCCTCCCTGATACTATGTTGTGAGAGCTTCCTCCCTGATACTCTGTTGTGAGAGCTTCCTCCCTGATACTCTGTTGTGAGGGCTCCCTCCCTGATACTAGTTGTGAGAGCTTCCTCCCTGATACTCTGTTGTGAGGGCTCCCTCCCTGATACTCTGTTGCTCCCTCCTGATACTCTGTTGTGAGGGCTCCCTCCCTGATACTATGTTGTGAGAGCTTCCTCCCTGATACTCTGTTGTGAAGCTCCTCCCTGATACTCTGTTGTGAGGGCTCCCTCCCTGATACTCTGTTGCTCCCTCCCTGATACTCTGTTGTGAGGGCTCCCTCCCTGATACTATGTTGTGAGAGCTTCCTCCCTGATACTCTGTTGTGAGAGCTTCCTCCCTGATACTCTGTTGTGAGAGCTTCCTCCCTGACACTCTTGCCTCGCCCCTCACCTTGAGGGACTCCGGCTGGGGCCGTGATCGATGAAGACGTGAGGGAGACCTTCTCCGTGGTGCAGACCAGGCTGGGTCCCTCCTCCCTACAACACAACAGACGCGACCAGGCGCTCCGGAACTGTAGTCGTCATAATAACATTAGTCATTTTATTACAAATATAAATGAGACAAAGAACAGTAAGTTTTGTTTAACTCGGGCAGTGGAACGTCCATGCAAGAACAACGGCCCCAGTGGGTCACCACCCACCTGTGTATTCAACCCCACGTAAATAATGGGGTTGTAGAGGCAGGAGACTTGGCGCAGATGGCAGGGGCCACCGCCGCCCCGGGGTTACTAGGAGAGGGTTGCCGAAGGCCATGATGAGGGTTATGACGGAGTAAGGCGTCCAGGCCGCCAGGAAGTCACCACCATCACCAGCACCATCATGGCCACTCGCTTCTCCGCGCGCGCCACTCCGGACTGTAGGCCCAAGTGGCCGTGCTGCCGGACAACAAGGAATTAGTTTTGTTTCCCCTGAAGAAATGGGGAAGAAGCATCCTGGCAATAGAAAATGGGGTCTAAGAGGCTAACAAAATTGAAAAGTGGATACAAAGCTATGAAGATAAATTGGACTTGAAACGAAAATGGGAAATTGCATCCATATTGGTGAGAAAATTTGAATGTTCCTTAAAAAAGATGGGAAGAAGAATTCGAGATTGGGGGAACAAAGAAAAAGGAGATTCAGGCATTAAAAATGTGTGAATTAATGTTCAAGATATATTCAAATTCAAATTCAAATTTTTATTCAGGTAAAAGTACATACGTAGATGATGAGTTACAAACATAATGTTGGATTTATAGAGTCAGTACATACAATACCTAAAGCCACTAATACGCACAGCGTTTCGGGCAAACGCTATAAATATCATAAGAATTAAGGAAACTGCAGAGACGCCTATTGACCCATACGATGCAGCTCCAATGTTTATACCCAAACAAACTCATATATAAATCTGGTCTAATTTGCAGTGAAAGCCCACTTCGCTACAGAGAGCAAGCAGATAATACAATATTTTGTTTCAACACTTGACAAGAAACAGTTCGGCCGGACATGCCTTTAGTCAAACACATGTGTCAGTCCCATTACCAAAGCACGTCGACACCCGCTTACCAATTACCGAGCTGTCAAGGCGGGGGTCAAGAATTAGTGCTCAACCTTGTAAGTATACAGGCGATGAGTCACAATAACGTGGCTGAAGTATGTTGACCAGACCACACACTAGAAGGTGAAGGGACGACGACGTTTCGGTTCGTCCTGGACCACTCTCAAGGCGAAATCCATTCTCAAATGTCTCATTCTCACAACCGACTTGAGAATGGTCCAGGACCCCGCCAAACACACACCGAAACTAAGACGTTGCTACAACGTTCGAACAAGTTTTAAAACCTCCTAACCATTATAACAACCATATAGCAAGTTGTAACAACGTTCTAATACGTCATAAATGTTAAGCCAAGATGTTACAACTTTATTACTGGTTGTAACAAGCGGAAAATAGAGACAGTTACAGTTTGTGTTTCCAAGGGACAGAGACCGAAACGTCGTCGTCCCTTCACCTTCTAGTGTGTGGTCTGGTCAACCTTGTAAGTATACATGAAGTTGAATAAACGTAGGTGAGTACATCAGGTGAACCCATTCTCCAGCACTCTCCCAACAGAGATTATCCCCCAAGGTAAGGCACTGCTACGGCTTTGATGATAAAAGACCATCACAACAGTTTTTAAAGAGCCCCCCCCTCCTCCTACCTCATTTTTTGGCGCCTGTGACGTGACAGAAACGAGAATTATCTTCGAAATATTAATAATAATAATAATAATTTATTTAGGACAAGTATATACATATTGCAGAGTTACAAACATTCTGATTGATTTATAGACAGAGCTAGTACATACGATACCTAAGCCACTAGTACGCATAGCGTTTGGGCAAATATTTTTAGTTCATTATAAAAATAAACACGAAATATTTCACATACAAACATTTGTTCAAAAGATTGGTTGTTTGTGCATTATTTAGTAACACTAAATGTAGTTTAGTAATTATTTATTTATTTTAGTAATTTATTTATAACTTATTATTTATTTTGTTTATAATTTATTATTATTTTAGTAATTTATTTAATATTTAGTAATGTATTTAATTATTTAGTAATTTCATGAGGTTAGTATTGGGCTCGAGCTTCAGACC
>WNGS01004946.1:30796651-30812125 GCA_020271785.1 Procambarus virginalis
CCAGTGTGGAACTCTCCCTGTGATCGTGGTCGACGGAGGCGTGGCCTTAGTCGCAGCGTTTGGACCTCACTTGGGACGACATGCGTCCAGTCCCAAGTGCTGGTGCTGGTTGCTCGACAACTATTTGGGTGCCGCGGATAAAAGGGGTTTACAGGTAAGAGGTCCCAGAGGTCCCAGGTAAGTCCACTACACCATAGCCCGTGCTACTTGCCCCGCTCCTGTGCCAGGTAAGTCCACTACGGCTCACCATAGTCCGTGCATCTTGCCCCGCTCCTGGCCAGGTAAGTCCACTACGGGCTCACCATAGCCCGTGCTACTTGCCCCGCTCCTGTGCAGGTAAAGTCCACTACGGGCTCACCATAGCCCGGGCTACTTGCCCCGCTCCTGTGCCAGGTAAGTCCACTACGGCTCACCATAGCCCGTGCTACTTGCCCCGCTCCTGTGCCAGGTAAGTCCACTACGGGCTCACCATAGCCCGTGCTACTTGCCCCGACTCCTGTGCCAGGTAACTCCACTACGGGCTCACCATAGCCCGGGCTACTTGCCCCGCTCTGTCCAGGTAAGTCCACTAAGGGCTCACCATAGCCCGTGCTACTTGCCCCGATCCTGTGCCAGGTAAGTCAATACGGGCTCACCATAGCCCGGGCTACTGCCCCGCTCCTGTGCCAGGTAAGTCCACTGGGTCACCATAGCCCGTGCTACTTGCCCCGCTCCTGTGCCAGGTAAGTCCACTACGGATCACCATAGCCCGCGCTACTTGCCCCACTCCTGTGCCAGGTAGTCCACTAGGGGATCACTATGGTGATCACTTCAGATCACCATTGCCCGTGCTACTTCTTGAGGTTATCTTGAGATGATTTCGGGGCTTTAGTGTCCCCGCGGCCCGGTCCTCGACCAGGCCTCCACCCCCAGGAAGCAGCCCGTGACAGCTGACTAACACCCAGGGACCTATTTTACTGCTAGGTAACAGGGGCATAGGGTGAAAGAAACTCTGCCCATTGTTTCTCGCCGGCGCCTGGGATCGAACCCAGGACCACAGGATCACAAGTCCAGCGTGCTGTCCACTCGGTCGACCGGCTCCCGGGCTGGTTACTTGCCCCGCTCCTGTGTCAGGTAAGTTCACTACGGGCTCACCATAGCCCGTGCTACTTGGAACTTGTTCCGAGTAGCTGAATCTATAACAACAACAACACAAAGGGGTTTGGAACAAGTTAGGTGAGAAGGTGGTGGAGGCCAAGACCGTCAGTAGTTTCAAAGCGTTATATGACAAAGAGTGCTGGGAAGACGGGACACCACGAGCGTAGCTCTCATCCTGTAACTACACTTAGGTAATTACTTAGGTAATAATTAATTACAGAGGGTGTCTGATTTGAGGCCTCGACCTTGAACGTCTCCTGGTAGACCGGTGTCTGAAGACGTCTAGCAGGTCTGGGAGGCGCACTGCTGGCGCTTCCCGGCACACGGCTTTCAGGGAAAATATCATTATTACTTGTGTTTGATTGTATACTCCCTGTCTTTGTTTTTATTACCGTGTTTGCTGTTCTATGTATTTTTGCTTCAGTGTTTGGTTTCGCCCTGTTGGGCGGTGTGTTTGTTTGTGTGTTCAGTTTGCATTTTTGGTTGTGCTGTAATGTTTGTGTCCTGTGTATGCTTTGTTTTCTGTTGCTTGTGTTGCTTCTAGGGCTGTTGGGTGTGTGTGTATGTTTGTTTTTTTCCTGGTCCCTACGTGTTCCGGTTATGCGTTACTGTCTTGGCTTTTTGTCCTGTCTGTGTGGCCCTTCAGGCCGGCCTGTGTAACTGGATATGTACTTGTTATTTTGTACAATATCATTTCAGTGTTTTTTTTTTCCGTGTTTCCTGTTGTGTGCTTGTTATGTTTTTCAGTTTTGTGTTTCCTTTCTCTGTTGTTCTCATGTGTTGTTTTGTGCTCTATGGATCACTGCTTATGCGGGGTTTTGCCAGGCTATTTTTATGTGTATTTATCGTGCTGTATCAACAAAAAGAAAAAATCAACAAACTCACCTCAACAAATCCCATCTACACCAGAGTAGCAGAAGGTTCGCCCCCTGCAGTATGGTATCTTCAGGACACCAAGTTAGACAGGCTTGATATTTCTAACTACTATTTCCACAGGGAAATAGCAGTTCGTTATTAGGACATAGCAAGGAAATAGCAGTGTAGACTAAGTCTAGGTCACAGATGCAACTGGGAAATTAGTGAGACGTCGTATGCTCCTATCGCCAATTCTTCCAGCAATGTGTTTCAAAGTGTGCCATTTAGCTATTGTAATAGGCATGAGACTTGTTTGTTTGATCACGTTGAGACTATGAAGTTATATGTCGGCCAATCTTAAGCAACCCCTCAATGTCGAGACCTGCCTCGTTGTTGACTGTCTCGATTGCGTAGAGGTCCAGCCCGTCCTCACATTCAAAGATCCAAGCTCGTTAATCCAGCTTCCAAACCCCCTGTATATGAATGATAAATTCATATACATGCCCATCCCATCCTCCAAACAAAGACCCAAAAGTGATTCCATCCACCCGCCAACCTCCCTGTTTATGAAGGAAAAAAGGTTTACACACGACTCACAACTGATTTCGTTGGAACACTTCTAGAACAAGTGCTTCACTGATAAATTTTGTTCGAACTACAATGCTGTAAATGCTTCACCCACGTACTACAAATACAAATAATCGCCAACAGAACCTAAACACCTAACCTAACCTAACCTATATATGCACAATATGCTAATATATTATAATATTAATTTATATTTGAGAAAATTCCCGTTTCGAATGAACAGCAGGTAAAAATTTATGAATGTGTCTTTGGGGTCGACCGCTGGATGGAATGAACTTAGTCTGAGGACTGGTGGCACAGGAGCTGGACCACGCTCACACCAGACAGACAATGATGTGCTACATTGACCCAACTTGACCTAAACTTGGACCCTTGCGCAATGTGGTTGTTTGAACGTCGCTATAATTTAAAGTACGTCATATTTTGTTCGTTAGGGTTTTTGACCTCAAATTGTGTTGCATTGTTCAAGAGGACAAGTTGTTCATACGAAGGTTTGTTCTCTGTACAAGGGTAAAAAAAATAAGACTGGCCTATATATTTAATAAGCAATTTACTTTGTATTTATATATATTCTGATGATGATGATGATGATATACAGGAGAAGATGCCTATTGGGGCGAGCTTCTTATATATTCTTTTAAATTTATACATACATATATTTACGATCTGAGGACTTCACAGTGCCTTCAACGGATCCTTAACTTACTAATATCGATTTTAGTCTTTAGGTAAATATAGATAAAACTGTTGGATTATTATAACAATTACAATAATTGATTACCCAGCAAAAACACACGAGACTACGTCAACAGTACACTCGCTGTATATATACTAACCTTGCCACTTGCAGTGAATTTCTCAAACATAATTAATATATGTACTTACATTATTCAAACTGAAAACGGAGTGAGGACGCTGGGAGACTCGTGTGTTTTACAAGATACATGAAGGATAATGAAGCTATGTTTCTAGCACTAAGGTAAGCTCACAGGATTGATTCACAGTTGAGAGGCGGGACCAAAGACCCAAAGCTGAACCCCCGCAAGTAAAACTAGGTGAGTAAAGTGTATACAGCTGTATTTTGGTATTGGCTTAATACCTATCAACCTCTGGAGGGTTATTAAGGCCTATCAACCTCTGGAGGGTTATTAAGGCCTATCAACCTCTGGAGGGTTATTAAGGCCTATCAACCTCTGGAGGGTTATTAAGGCCTATCAACCTCTGGAGGGTTATTAATACCTAATAACCTCTGGAGGGTTATTAATTCCTATTAACCTCTGGAGGGTTATTAAAGCCTATCAACCTCTGGAGGGTTATTAAGGCCTATCAACCTCTGGAGGGTTATTAAGGCCTATCAACCTCTGGAGGGTTATTAAGGCCTATCAACCTTTGGAGGGTTATTAAGGCCTATCAACCTCTGGAGGGTTATTAATACCTATTAACCTCTGGAGGGTTATTAAGGCCTATCAACCTCTGGAGGGTTATTAAGGCCTATCAACCTCTGGAGGGTTATTAAGGCCTATTAACCTCTGGAGGTTATTAAAGCCTATCAACCTCTGGAGGGTTATTAAGGCCTATCAACCTCTGGAGGGTTATTAAGGCCTATCAACCTCTGGAGGGTTATTAAGGCCTATCAACCTTTGGAGGGTTATTAAGGCCTATCAACCTCTGGAGGGTTATTAATACCTATTAACCTCTGGAGGGTTATTAAGGCCTATCAACCTCTGGAGGGTTATTAAGGCCTATCAACCTCTGGAGGGTTATTAATTCCTATTAACCTCTGGAGGGTTATTAAAGCCTATCAACCTCTGGAGGGTTATTAAGGCCTATCAAACTCTGGAGGGTTATTAAGGCCTTTCAACTTTTGGAGGGTTATTAAGGTTATCAACCTCTGGAGGGTTATTAATACCTATCAACTTTTGGAGGGTTATTAAGGCTTATCAACCACTGGAGGGTTATTAATTCCTATCAACCTCTGGATGGTTATTAAGGCCTATCATCCTCTGGAGGGTTATTAAGGCCTATCAACCTCTGGAGGGTTATTAAGGCCTATCATCCTCTGGAGGGTTATTAAGGCCTATCAACCTCTGGAGGGTTATTAATTCCTATTAACCTCTGGAGGGTTATTAAAGCCTATCAACCTCTGGAGGGTTATTAAGGCCTATCAAACTCTGGAGGGTTATTAAGGCCTTTCAACTTTTGGAGGGTTATTAAGGGTTATCAACCTCTGGAGGGTTATTAATACCTATCAACTTTTGGAGGGTTATTAAGGCTTATCAACCACTGGAGGGTTATTAATTCCTATCAACCTCTGGATGGTTATTAAGGCCTATCATCCTCTGGAGGGTTATTAAAGCCTATCATCCTCTGGAGGGTTATATTAAAGCCACAACAACAGCTTGCTGACCAACCATCAAGTATATTTTAGTCTTGGACATTGTCCAGGACTAAAGTACACTCTCACTGCATGCACAAGCGAGGTATATCTCCTAGTATATATAACAATATTTACTTGCAATGTCTATTTTCTAGCTGTAGATATTATCAATAGTGAAGCCTTAACGTTATTCGTCAAAAGAAAACGGAATCTATGTTTCTCAATACAAAATAAATATTTATAATAATACATAATAACTATGGAAGGTTGTTGATTATAATTATTTAACTTCATATGGTATTATGTAATATGTTACATATGTACATAGGTCACAGGTCTATACAACACTGATACCATATACAGGGTTCAATAATGTGGAACAGACATCTACTTATACGACCATATAATTTTCCTATATTAACCAGAGGGCCACCATCTCTTTCTAGTGGTCTCGATGGGAAAAGGAAGCCGGCGGCTTGTCAAAGTGCCCTCCATTGTTTCTGATGAATTTATTTGGCTGGATTTTTAACTGAACTAATACCTTGGTATTTAGGTCTTGGGCGGGTAGGCAGTTCCATGGGTTAATAGCCCTGTGGGTGAAGAAGCATCTCCTGTTCTCAGTCCTACATTGTGGTTTGTTGAGCTTGACACTGTTGTTCCTTGTTTGTGTTACATTGTGGCTTGTTGAGCTTGACACTGTTGTTCCTTGTTTGTGTTACATTGTGGCTTGTTGAGCTTGACACTGTTGTTCCTTGTTTGTGTTACATTGTGGCTTGTTGAGCTTGACACTGTTGTTCCTTGTTTGTGTTACATTGTGGCTTGTTGAGCTTGTCACTGTTGTTCCTTGTTTGTGTTACATTGTGGCTTGTTGAGCTTGACACTGTTGTTCCTTGTTTGTGTTACACCTGACCTTTTGAAGTTGTTGTCCTGATCAATATCCTCCAAATTGTTCAGTATTTTAAAAGTTTCAATAAGATCCGCCCTGCCATGCCTGGTTTACAGTGTTGTTAGCCCTGTGGCCCTCAACCGTTCCTGATACGTGAGGTGACTTAACTCTGGAATGACTTTTGTTGCCCGGTGTTGCACTTTCTCCAGAACAGCAGTCCTTAAGAAGACGAGGTCTCCATGGTTGGCTCACTAATCCAAGTGAAGACTCACCAGAGATTTACACAATTGAATCACAACATTCTTTTCCTTAAGGTCAAAGGTTCGCGTGATTACTCGTAGGTTTTGGTAGTTTTTTTTACTGCTGCTCCTGCCTGTTGGTCGACTGTGAGTGAGAGGTGGAGTCTGTCTCCAAGGTCCTTGTGTTCGGGACTTTAGAGTCAGAATGCCCAGTGTTTAAATACAAAACCCACGTGTTATATACAGTGGAAATACAGTCACAGTAGTACTTAAGTGTTATGCACAGTGGAAATACAGTAATTAGGTGTTAGATATAGTGGAAACAATATACCCATGAGTTATACACAGTGGAAATACAGTACTTAGGTGTTATACACACTGGAAATACAGTACCCTGGAGTTATACACAGTGGAAATACAGTGCGTAGGTGCTATGCACAGTGGAAACAATGTACCATGAAGTATACACAGCGGAAATACAGTACCCAGGAGTTATACACACTGTAAATAAAGGAACTATGCATTATACACAGTTGAAATACGCCACGCAGGAGTTATGCAGTGGATATACAGTAGTGTAAAGAAATACAATAATGCAGGAATATTACAGATACAAATACATTGTATATATGAGTATACAAATACAACACATTGTATATGAGATACATGTTTGTGTGTGTACTCATTTGTGTCTGCAGAATCGAACATATGGTCTTGGACCCCGGCTTTCTAGCCGACGGTCGTCTAAAGCAATGATTCCTGACCTGTTTCTGTATCATATCTGCTTGGTAAGTTATGAACAGTTTGCTCCCACAACCTGCTACTTTAGTTTGTTACAGTCTCCCCACTACTCTCACGCTAAAAGAAAACTGCCTCACAAGCAGGCGAGGAGTCACAATAACGTGGCTGAAGTATGTTGGCCAGACCACACACGAGAAGGTGAAGGGACGACGACGTTTCGGTCCGTCCTGGACCATTATTACAATCGACTTGAGAATGGTCCAGGACGGACCGAAACGTCGTCTGCCTAACATCTCTGTGACTCATCTCATCTTATTCCTGCCCGAAACACTTTGCGTAATAGTGGCTTTAGGAATTGTATGTACTAGCTCTATCTATAAATCTATCAATTTTTGTAAAATCTCTTGTATGTATGTACCTTACCTGAATAAACATTTATTTATTTTATTTATTTATTTATCTGAGTCTCAAGCTTCCATCCATGTCCCATGTTCTCTGATATTCAATTGTGAGTAGCTTCTCTTTTTCCACTCTGTCAATTACAGGGATAACGTTCCTATCAACAATATCTTTCAGGACCCATTTCTCTGTTTTATGAGTTGTCGAAAAGAAAGTCCTGTAAAATAGTCTAATAGGGGGTACAGGTGTTGTGTTGGTTGACTCTTCAGAGGTTGTATGGCATTTCACCTTTCGTTTTATGATTTCTTCAACGAAACCGTTAGAGAAGCCGTTGTTGACTAGGACCTGCCTTACCCTACAGAGTTCATCATCGACTTGCTTCCATCCTGAGCTGTGACTGAGAGCACGGTCGACATAAGCGTTAACAACACTCCTCTTGTACCTGTCTGGACAGTCACTGTTGGCATCGATGCACATTCCTATCTTTGTTTCCTTAGTGTAGACTGCAGTGTGGAAGCCTGAAAGATATTGTTGATAGGAACGTTATCCCGACAGACAAAAATCAGAAAATGCAATTGACAATTTACTATAAATTAGCTCAGTCGATTAAGGCAGTGTCTAGGATGCTCCCGGACGCAGGTTCGAATCCTCGTCACGGCCCTTGTGGAATTGTTCAAACAATGACAGCTTTAAAGAGACATAAGTCGATGCTGGAATCGCAGATATGGTAAAGAAAAGTAAGGAATATTCGTACCCTGTACGGGTGGTCAAGAAGTGGATCCACTGAAAGCAGCAGTTGTGGAAGCCACCTCCATCCATAACTTTAGCCGGGGCATAAAGAGCACCTCTATTCTCTTAAAGTCACTGAAAGGTAAACACTACACAATCTCCAACCTCTCGGACGTAGTTCGAACCCTCGTCACGGCCCTTGTGGATTGTTCACTACACAATCTCACTCTGACCTGACCACCGCCGCCGTAGAGACCTGCACATTGTAGAGGACCTTGACCGGGACGACCCGAGACTCCCTGAGCGGTGTGACCTCTGTCGGCTCTGGTGCTGAGCTCTGGCACCCGTCCTCCGTCTTTCTTGGTCAGCCGCACTGTCAGGGAAAGTTAGAATGAGATTTTAATTCCTATACAATTAAGACATTATATATTAAGAGTTACTGTAGAATTCATGTTGATTTTTATATATATATAACTTTTTAAATTATATTATGATTTTACTCATTTTATACCAGAATATATATATATTTTAGATTGTTATATAACTGGTATTTAATTATTATTGTAATTATTTTACAAGTTATTGGAATATAATTTCTCTTCTGGTTCACAGACAAGTTTACCAAACTAAACTGATCATTCCAAAAGGTCAATATTTTTCATATTAAATGAATAATGTACTTAAAGTTTGTTAATATGTCTTATATAAATGCACAAACTTTTAATGAATAAAGTTTTTCTAATTTGAATATATGTAAATATTTGTATATTACTGAATACACATTTTAAATTTAGAAGCTGATGAATGACATATTACAACAATAAACATGGTACAGAGGACGGTATGAGGCTCCCTCCCTGATACTCTGTTGCTCCCTCCCTGATACTCTGTTGTGAGGCTCCCTCCCTGATACTCTGTTGTGAGGCTCCCTCCTGATACTCTGTTTTGGGGCTCCCTCCCTGATACTCTGTTGTGAGGGCTCCCTCCTGATACTCTGTTGTGAGGGCTCCCTCCTGATACTCTGTTGTGAGGGCTCCCTCCCTGATACTCTGTTGTGAGGGCTTCCTCCCTGACACTCTTGCCTCGCCCCCACCTTGAGGGACTCCGGCTGGGGGCCGTGATCGATGAAGACGGTGAGGGAGACCTTCTCCGTGTGCAGACCAGGCTGGGCCCCTCCTCCCTACAACACAACAGACGCGACCAGGCGCTCCGGAACTGTAGTCGTCATAATAACATTAGTCATTTTATTACAAATATAAATGAGACAAGAACAGTAAGTTTTGTTTAAACTCGGGCAGTGGAACGTCCATGCAAGACCAACGACCCCAGTGGGTCACCACCCACCTGTGTATTCAACCCCACGTAAATAATGGGGTTGTAGAGGCAGGAGGACTTGGCGCAATGGCAGGGGCCACCGCCGCCCCGGGGGTTACTAGGAGGGGGTTGCCGAAGGCCATGATGAGGGTTATGACGGAGTAAGGCGTCCAGGCGCCAGGAAGGTCACCACCATCACCAGCACCATCATGGCCACTCGCTTCTCCGCGCGCGCCACTCGGACTGTAGGCCCAAGTGGCCGGGCTGCCGGACAACAGGAATTTAGTTTTGGTTTCCCCTGAAGAAGTATTCCTGGCAATAGAAATGGGGTCTAAGAGGCTAACAAATTTGAAAGTGGCTACAAAGCTATGAAGATAAATTGGAACTTGAGGAAAATGGGAAATTGCATCCATATTGGTGAAAATTGAATGTTCCTTAAAAAAGATGGGAAGAAGCATTCGAGATTGGGGGAAGAAAGAAAAAGGAGATTCGGCACTAAAAATGTGTGAATTAATGTTCAAGATATATTCAAATTCAAATTTTTTATTCAGGTAAAAGTACATACGTAGATGAGGAGTTACAAACATAATGTTGGATTTATAGTCAGTACATACAATACCTAAAGCCACTAATACGCACAGCGTTCGGGCAAACGCTATAATATCATAAGAATTAGGAAAACTGCAGAGACGCCTATTGACCCATACGATGCAGCTCCATGTTTAATGTTTATACCCAAACAAACTCAAATATAAATCGGTCTAATTTGCAGTGAAAGCCCACTTCGCTACAGAGAGCAAGCATATAATACAATATTTTTGTTTCAACACTTGACAAGAAACAGTTCGGCCGGACATGCCTTTAGTCAAACACATGTGTCAGTCCCATTACTAAGCACGTCGACACCCGCTTACCAATTACCGAGCTGTCAAGCGGGGGTCAAGAATTAGTGCTCAACCTTGTAAGTATACAGGCGATGAGTCACAATACGTGGCTGAAGTATGTTGACCAGACCACACTAGAAGGTGAAGGGACATGACGTTCGGTCCGTCCTGGACCATTCTCAGTCGAAATCCATTCTCAAATGTCTCATTCTCACAATCGACTTGAGAATGGGCCAGGACCCGCCAAACACACACGAAACTAAGACGTTGCTACAACGTTCGAACAAGTTTTAACCTNTCTTTGTGAGGGAGAAAGTAGGGAATTAGTGTCCGTGGCGCAGTGGTAAAGCACTCGCTCGGCGCTTTGCGAGCAGTTTGGCCTGGGTTCGTATCTGGCCGGAAGGATTGACTAGGAGTCAATCCTTAACTGGTAGCTCTCTTCACCCAGCAGTGAATGGGTACCTGGTTCTTAACCATTTGGAGAGTCGTATTCCGGGGAAGATTAGATTAAAGACCTGCCTGAAACGCTATGTGTGCTACTGACTTCCAACCATGTAACAACTCTTGTATATAAATAAAATTAAATAAAAATTCGAGTGTTCGCCGGTGGGGGGGGGATTGTAGGAGCATGAAAGAGGGGGATTGTGGGGGGATGTAGGAGCATGAAAGAGGGGGATTGTGGGGGGGATTGTAGGAGCATGAAAGAGGGGGATTGGGTAATATGAATGGAAGGGGAGATTAGTCCGGGAAAACTGGGACTTACCAAGTCTTAAACTTGGTTCTAAACCTCCTAATAAATTATTATATTATATTATTATTATTATTATTATTATATTAATTATTATTATATTATTATTAAACTAAGTTCAAGACTTGATAAGTTGACAGCCAATGTATGGCGAGGAACAGGGAACACCTTCCAGTATATATTGTGATGATAATCTCTTTCAGAGAGATTGAGCCTGCTCTTCCCTATCTCAAGTTATGTACACTATACAGTATAGATGCTACATTAAAGATACGTCCACCAGTAGCAACAAAAACGTTTTGACCAGGAAGCAATACGTACCCTGCAAACCCCCCTTTCCCCCCCCCCCCCGTCAGCCGGCTCCCCGCCCGTCTTCAACGAGCTAACTACCATTCTCCCCTGCCTGCCTTCTGATTGGCTGGTGTCGCCAGCACACACCTGCACCTGCACCACTCACGCCATCTAGCCGAGTCAACGTCTGGGGCAAGCTGCAGCCGTCTTCCTCAGCATATTCTCGTGCTCTTAAGAGCTGACATCTCTCTGATATACAGCTAAGTGCTGTCGTTACTAAGGGAGGTATCAGCTATAGCCAATATTCTCAGCACCTGATTTTCATTGAACTATAACTTTATATCATTGTCATTTCATATCTAGTAATTATTTATGTTTCTTGTGTTTGTGGACTTGTTTCACTTAAGCCAAGGAATTGTCTTTATTCATATTTTGTTTTCTAGAGTAATTAAAGTTTCATTGTTTATTCTTGGTGTTTTGCGTGTCTTCCCTTACCTTACCCCAGACAAACAGGCAAGCAGTCTCTTTTTTTTGTGTAAGTGTGACCAGGCATTGACACCTGCCATTGGAGGACTGCCGAACATCAACACTCCAACACTTACCATCACAATATAATATATATATATCTTGCGAAGCAATTAGCTATGTGAGCTCAAACTAAAATATTTTACCTGAATTTACTGAGGGCCACTAACACTCTAGTGGCCTTACGAGGACAGGAAGGTAAGAGAAATTATTAGGGAAAGTGCCAAGCCATTACGACTATAGCACGGGAAGGGTCAGGATAAGGATTTGGGATGGGACGGCGGAAAGGAATGGTGCCCAACCACTTGGCGGTCGGAGATTGAACGCCGACCTGCATTAAGCAAGACCGTCGCTCTACCGTCCACCCCAAATGGTTGGGCGAGCCAGCGGCTTGTCAGAGGTTCCCCCATTTGCCCTGATGATTTTTTCCGATGTATATATATCATCAGATATTTTAAGATATCTTGCTTCTTGTTTCGTTTCTTGCCCGAAACTCTGTGCGTACTAGTGGCTTAGGTATGTATGTACTAACTCTATCTATGAATCCAACATTATGTTGTAACTCATCTTCTATGTATGTACTTTTACCTGAATAAACTTTGAATTTGAATTTTCAATATATCATCATAATATATCTGATATATGTGACAGAGCTGTGTGAACGCGCATACAGCTTTGTATGCGCACGCCATAGATCACTAAGAACTCTATTTGACTCAGGCAGGATTCGAACCCATGCCGTCCAGGATCACCCCTAAACGTACACAGTACCGTAACCACCGATTATTGACGATTTGGTGTGGTGGTCACGGTACTGTGTACGTTTATGGGGGGGGTGATCAAGGACGGCATGGGTTCGAATCCTGGCCGGGTCAAATAGAGTGGATTACGTTATACATTATAATTTTAAATTAATAAAATGCCATTAATTTTTTATATGTTTTACTTATGATAAGGAAGACTTTTAATACAAAAGTAAATTTGAATAAATATTATATAAATGTTTATAGCTGTTTTATAATTGTAAAATTTTGTAGTAGTGATAGAAAGCAAATTATATTAATTTGAAAAAAAAACAAACTTACTATAAAATTGAATGCCCTCTTGGCAATACATTATTACCATACAGTGGACGACATCCTAACAATTTACCAAAATTTGCTTGTCCATTTTAAAGAATGAAGAACAATTTTTATCTATATTACTTCTAAGCTGCATCACTTATGAACCCATCCCTGCCCTTGTGTGGCAGTGCACAATAGAAAGTTGTTTTCACATATCCATATATTAAAACATTGATTGTAACCATGATATATATGTGCTTCAGCCTACAGTTTAGACCTATTGTCTTATGTATGACCCTCTGTCCTGCGTGACAGTGAATACTAGCATTATCCTCACCTTAATCAGACTATCAAAATCCTCAGATTAGGCAAAATTGTAATTAATTTTGTCAATAAAGATGTTAATAATAATAAACCATACAGTAAATATAATTAAGGCAAGAATTAGATCCCTGACCACTCTCTCTGGAGGAGCCAACTGCAAGTCCTTCGCACATATCTGTTTGTTTTTATATTTACATGCAGAGCAGGCAAATAAGTACCATAAAACAAATACAGAAAATACAAACACACGAAAATCTTAACACAAAATCACAGTACAACCCAAACAAGGGTACAAAACTACAGGCCAGACACAAAGGCAGCCTGCAGCCAGACACAAAGCAGCCTGCAGCCAGGCACAAAGGCAGCCTGCAGCCAGACACAAAGGCAGCCTGCAGCCAGACACAAAGGCAGCCTGCAGCCAGACACAAAGGCAGCCTGCAGCCAGACACAAAGGCAGCCTGCAGCCAGACACAAAGGCAGCCTGCAGCCAGACACAAAGGCAGTCTGCAGCCAGACACAAAGGCAGCCTGCAGCTAGACACAAAGGCAGCCTGCAGCCAGACACAAAGGCAGCCTGCAGCCAGACACAAAGGCAGCCTGCAGCCAGACACAAAGGCAGCCTGCAGCTAGACACAAAGGCAGCCTGCAGCCAGACACAAAGGCAGCCTGCAGCTAGACACAAAGGCAGCCTGCAGCCAGACACAAAGGCAGCCTGCAGCTAGACACAAAGGCAGCCTGCAGCCAGACACAAAGGCAGCCTGCAGCTAGACACAAAGGCAGCCTGCAGCCAGACACAAAGGCAGCCTGCAGCTAGACACAAAGGCAGCCTGCAGCCAGACACAAAGGCAGCCTGCAGCCAGACACAAGGCAGCCTGCAGCTAGACACAAAGGCAGCCTGCAGCCAGACACAAAGGCAGCCTACAACAGACACAAAGGCAGCCTGCAGCCAGACACAAAGGCAGCCTACAACCAGACACAAGGCACATAATAGCAGGAAACATAAAACTTAGACTCTACACATGACACAGGCCAGTCCAACACGGACCCACAAACAGCAATATACAGAACCAAACCAAGATACACGATACATAAAAGAACACAAAGGTACATAAAATTAGATGAAAATCACAGAAAAGTACTAAAACATTGGAGAAGAGAATAATACACATGACCAGAGGCCCAACGGCCCACAGCAAACACAACAATGGGAGGCGAAAGCAAGAACGCCACGCCTACACGTACTTATACGTATCCGGAAAATCTGCAACGGGAAACCGGATACAGTACTCCTCCCAAATAAGCCCCATAAGAGAAAGAACAGGTTCACGAGGGCGCGCCATGACGGTCTGCAATCATGGGCGGGGCCTGTGCCCCCTGTCACCAGGCTGGCCTCCATTGGCCTGGAGCTCCCTGGGATTGCTTCCTACCACGGTGTGGAGGTGGTGTTGCTTGATATGCTCCGTGTCTCTGTGGAGTCTGTGTGGGGTTCAGCTGCTTGCCGGACGGCGGGCGGTTGTCAAATTCGGCTCCTCGGTGATTTACCAAGATCTCGCCACGCGCAATGATGGGCGCTCGTTCAATCTTCCTGGAGATGGTGGGTCGGTGACGCTGACCGTTGTGGTGCCACGACGTATGTAGCGGTGCATGGGATGCTCTTCGAGTTCCCTGAGGACCTTCTAAGTCGGTACTTTGTCCAGTGTGGGCGGGTCCTTCATGTGAGGATGACTGCCGTCCCTCCCGGGAGGTGGAGGGCGGTCCGGTGAGGGACTCGCACTCTCGCCATGCGCTTCAGGGATCCTGTACCGTCCTCCATCATGCTGTTGGGGTTCCCGATTAGTGTCTTTCACGCAGGACAATCTAGCACATGTTTCAGGAGCGGCCCACCGGGCCACTAGGCCGCGGGGTGTGAGGGTCACCCCTGTTAACCTCTCCAAGGTGGAGGATTTTTCCCCCGTTGTCGGCCCCGAACCGTCTCACGTGCTGGGCCGTGTGTTGATTCCCTGCCGGCTGCTGCCCGGTGTTGGGCGTTGAAGCGGGGGTTGGGTGGCTCCGCCCCCGTCACCGGCTTCCCCACCTGAGTCGCCCCAGCCCGCCCGTCTCGGCCGCCCTGCCCCAGCCCGCCCGTCTCGGCCGCCCCTGCCCAGCCCGCCCGTCTCGGCCGCCCCTGCCCCAGCCCGCCCGTCTCGGCCGCCCTGCCCAGCCCGCCCGTCTCGGCCGCCCCTGCCCCAGCCTGCCCGTCTCGGCCGCCCCTGCCCAGCCCGCCCGTCTCGGCCGCCCTGCCCCAGCCCGCCCGTCTCGGCCGCCCTGCCTGCTCCGTCCCTGCCTGAGGCGTCTCCTGTCACTCTGGATGTCCGCGAAGAGCTGTCCCCTGCGG
>WNGS01004946.1:30820122-30831142 GCA_020271785.1 Procambarus virginalis
TGGCCTTGTTGTTAGTGGCTTTGTTGTTGGTGCTTTGTTGTTAGTGGCTTTGTTGTTAGGGCTGTGTGTTGGTGGCTTTGTTTGTTGGTGGTTTGTTGTTGGTGGCGTTGTTAGTGGCTTTTGTTGTTGGTGGCTTGTTGTTAGTGGCTTTGTTGTTAGTGGCTTTGTTTGTTGGTGGCTTTGTTGTTAGTGGCTTTGTTGTTGGTGGCTTGGTTGTTGGTGGCTTTGTTAGTGGCTTTGTTGTTGGTGGCTTTTGTTAGTGACTTTGTTGTTGGTGGCTTTGTTAGTGGCTTTGTTCGTGGTGGCTTTGTGTTATTGGCTTTGTTGTTATTGGCTTTGTTGTTGGTGGCTTTGTTGTTATTGCTTGTTGTTGGTGGCTTTGTTGTTGGTGGCTTTGTTTGTTATTGGATTTGTTGTTATTGGCTTTGTTGTTATTGGCTTTGTTGTTGGTGACTTTGTTGTTGGTGGCTTTTGTTTTTAGTGGCTTTGTTGTTGGTGGCTTTGTTTTTTAGTGGCTTTGCTGTTGGTTGCTTGTGTTCGTGGCTTTGTTTTTGGTGGCCTTGTTTTTTAGTGGCTTGGTTTTTGGTGGATTGTGTTAGTGGCTTTGTTTGTTTGGGACTTTGTTAGTGACTTTGTTTTTGGTGGCTTTGTTAGTGGCTTTGTTGTTGGTGGCTTTTTGTTGGTGGCTTTGTTAGTGGCTTTGTTGTTGTGGCTTTGGTTAGTGAACTTTGTTTTTGATGGCTTTGTTGTTGGTGGCTTTGTTGTTGGTGGCTTTGTTGTTGGTGGCTTTGTTAGTGGCTTTGTTGTTGGTGGATTTGTGTTTGTGGCTTTGTTATTGGTGGCTTTGTTGTTAGTGCTTTTGTTTGTGTGGCTTTGTTGTTTATGGCTTTGTTGTTATTGGCTTTGTTTTGGTGGCTTTGTTAGTGGCCTTGTTGGTGGTGGCTTTGTTGTTATTGGCTTTGTTTTGGTGGCTTTGTTAGTTGCTTTGTTTTTGTGGCTTTGTTTTTGGTGCTTTGTTAGTGGCTTTGTTTTTGGTGACTTTGTTAGTGGCTTTGTTAGTGACTGTGTTTTTGGTGGCTTTGTTAGTGGCTTTGTTTTGGGTGGTTTTGTTGTTGGTGGCTTTGTTGTTGGTGGCTTTGTTGTAAGTGGCTTTGTTTTTGGTGGCTTTGTTGTTAGTGGCTTTGTTGTTAGTGGCTTTGTTGTTAGTGGCTTTGTTGTTAGTGGCTTTGTTAGTGGCTGTGTTTTTGGTGGCTTTGTTGTTAGTGGCTTGGTTTTGGTGGCTTTGTTGTTAGTGGCTTGGTTTTTGGTGGCTTTGTTGTTAGTGGCTTTGTTAGTGGCTGTGTTTTGGTGGCTTTGTTGTTAGTGGCTTGTTTTTGGTGGCTTTGTTGTTAGTGGCTTGGTTTTTGGTGGCTTTGTTGTTAGTGGCTTGGTTTTGGTGGCTTTGTTGTTAGTGGCTTGGTTTTTGGTGGCTTTGATGATGGCATGGTTGGTGGCTTTGTGGCTTTGTCGTTCGTAGCTTTGTTATATATGTTACTCCTGTATATATCTAATAACAAAACAGAAATATAGCAAGGCTTCGTGTCCCCGCCAATGGGTGGGGCGAGCGCGCCAAGACTCGGACGACAACCGACCAATGATAAAGGACAAGAAGCGACCCACAACAACAGGAAGTGCGGAAGGTAAACAAGGCCGGCGGTCTCCACTATTGACACAGTTCTCCCATTTTGGGGAGGATTTGGGGGTTTGTTGCAAGGTAAACTTGATTACCAGGCTGGTGAGAGAGTACTGGTGCAGATATACATGCGGGTGTGTAGCAGGTGTGGCGGTGTAACAGGGTGGGTGTTGGCCCTCGGCGTGAAGGGACAAATGGCCGAGGATTCTTCCTGATAATTCCCGTTGTCGGGGTCAGGATGCCTGAACTAGACCTATTTAGTTCTCCCACTAGGCCAGCTACTGGTCTTCCCCGTGATGCAGATCACAACAGTTCCCTTCCAAGTACCTATTGACTTACGGGTGAACAGTGGTATCAGGTGAAGGTACTCCTAGGCCAACTGTGATCTCTACAGGATGCAACCAACAGGAATTTCCTAGCTCTTGTGTGCCTATTTACTGCTATGTGAATAGAAGCGGTAAACAAGAAATGTGTTTGACTGTCCAAAGATTGAACCCGGGTAACCTAAGTTGAGAATATAAACTACTGTGCTATCAGTCAGTTTACCATATAAATGGTGTTAGTTTCTAATTGTGGAAAAAGACAATGGAAGACAGTATGAACAGATACACAAAGAACTGCAAATCTACAAATAGATACACAAAGTCCTGTCGTGACAAGGATTGTACGGACTCTGCGGCTCATACCATAATGCTAAATACATTGTTTACTTAAACATACTAACCCTAACCTCATCTTTCTCCACATCACCTCTCCGTACAGAACATTGAAACATAAAGCAAAGTTTGGTTTACTGAACGGAAGGATGCAATCCAGTGAGCTGTGGGGACGTTGATCCTCGGAACCATCGCAAGGTAAGGTAAGGTTGGGCCTACATCATTACATAAACTAGCCACAAAAGTCTCATCTAGTAATATAAGGCAATTATATTATTTATTCTACTTTTTTTGTTTTCTGGGAAAGGAATAGTGTTCAAAACTTTGAATAATATGAGGATGGAAACTTATAAAAATGTATTATGGGTAAAAATGTGTGGCCAAACACCACAGCAACCCAAGCACCTGTGCTTAGCTACCTGAACATTGCATCGGAGCCAATTGAAAGCACCACCTGAGTATACACCCACACTGTGTCACCTTGCACATTAATATAAGATCTTATAGCTCAGTGTTTCCGGGAATCTGGGACAGTGAACACGGGAGTATCATTACTGACGTCATTCTCTGCCCCACATGTGGAGTGTTATCATTGATGCCAATCTTCGACAACATGTGGAGCTGGCCCATCCCCCGAGAGCATCACCAAATGGGTGAAAACACTGTAACAAACTCTGACATGCCATTTTCTTGAGATGATTTCGTGGCTTTAGTGTCCCCACGGCCCGGTCCTCGACCAGGCCTCCACCCCCAGGAAGCAGCCCGTGACGGCTGGCTAACACCCAGGTACCTATTTTACTGCTAGGTAACAGGGGCATAGGGTGAAAGAAACTCTGCCCATTGTTTCTCGCCGGCGCCCGGGATCGAATCCGGGACCACAGGATCACAAGTCCAGCGTGCTGTCCGCTCGGCCGACCGACTCCCTATGCCATATGACCAAGTACAACACAATAATGTCTCTACAGCTTGATGCTCTTTTTTTTAATGTATAATATTTCTGTGAAGGGCAGCCCACCTCCCCCCACCCCCTCCCTTCTATTAGCTCCCTGGACTAAGAGCTGGAGGAACAATGCCTTAGGGAGGTGCACCAGGCCACCCTCGCATATAGGGAGCAGGAGCTGTAGCACCATACAAGGTGAGGGGGAGCTTGCGGTTTAGAGATAAATGGAAAAGTGATAAAAAGCCGCCAGTAATCATTATTATACTGTATTAAAATAAGCAACTACTTGAAGAAAATTCAATATCTATAGGGAATGAAACAATCGTTACCGTGATTGTTATCAGGAAGATGGTAGCCTAAGCGAGTTCTATAAGGCATTTTCTTTAATGGAGGTTTTGTGTGTAATTGTAGCTAAGGTCTTCATAATTACTGATATTGGATAATAGAATGACAAAATATATGGTACAATGCTATGTAGTCATTCTGGTTGGTATTAGTATTTAGTATTTTATTTCTATTTATATTTATTAGTAAGTTAGTATTTGTTTATAATGACTTACAGTAATACAGTATTGTATAAAAAAAACTTTGATTTATCTGACTTCTGGTAGTTTTGCATCGAGACTTGAATGCAAGGAGTCCATTATGGCTCCAGCCAGGGATGCCAATGTGGTGAAGCTGGCGGTGGAGATGCGGACATTGGACACCAAACCCATCCCATACCTCGGCGAGTTTAGCCTCCAGCAGCCACTTGCTGCATTTTTGTGGTGAGTGTCTTGTAATAAACCTCTTCCCTAAGTTAGAGAGATAGACTCCAGCAAGCTCTTGCTGCATTTATTGTGGTGTGAGTGTGGGGCTCATCCAGTTTTCTTTCAGACACAAATTATTTTCTCCTGTAACGTACTTATGATGAGAAAGCACTAAGCCAGTACAACTTACAGTTTATTTATTTATTTATTTATAAAAAAGATGCAAGAATAAGGACCTGGTATAAAAATGAGGGAAGCAATGGTGTATTATTCAGTGTTGTGAATGGTGTAATATTATTTTATAAATAACTAAATATATCCATAAATTACATTTAGATTTGTACTATACTTTCGTTCTGCCGATGGATGCCACCCCTTCATCCACCATTTGCTCCAGCTCTGCTCATACACCGGCTTCTTCCAGGAACTGTGTACACACTGGAAGGTTGATAACCCAGAGTTCTACGCCCTGCAGTACACCGAGCCAACTTGCCATTACGTCACTGAGAAAAACAGAGGAAGGATTAAGGTAAAAAGTTGCCTCTAAGGTGTATATATAGTATATATGCAGTATACATGCCCATAGTGAGGAGTATGCTTTGTGATGTTTCTGTGCATGTTTCACTCTATTTCTGTCCATCTTTCAATGGGCATTATAGACAGAGTCCTGTGATTCAGTGCATTGTATAGTGCTGGACACCATATTAATTGTGATTATGATATGGGGGGGGGGGAGGTATAGCCTGCCTTGGGTATGATATGAGGGGTGTGCCCTCCCCTAATTCCCTACCCAGTGCTGCAAGTCTGCCTTGCCCGTCCCTCACGCAATACTGCAAGATTGCCCTGCCCTTCCTTAACCCAAATCTAGAGAGATGTCTGCTTCTCCATTGCCACCGCAGATGATCAAATACAGCAGCATTATAAAGTGTACACTCATTACAGGATGGCACTGTACTGCATCTGGTGTACTCCGCTGCCCGAACTGCTGACGACATCCTGCAGAAGCTGAAGAAGGGGCCCCAACAGGATGACAAAAAGGAAGCCCTTGAGAGTCTGGTCAAAAGGAGCTCGGATATCACCTTTGCTCACGAATTCATCGCCAAGCAGGTGCGTTGTGACCTATTTTGAAAGATTGCCTGAAATACACTGCATGTTAGTGGGTTTATATAGTATACATTGTGGCCCCATTAATACTCCTCCTTATTATGTTCGTAATGTCTATATGTTATATATATAGACATTACAGATATCTCTTATCTTCCTCCTCTTCTCCTCCCCCTACATAAATACATGTCCTCTATGACACCCTCTCCACAGTCAACGTCCTCTGTAAACCTTGCCTCTCCCTCAGACATATGTCCTCTATGACACCCTCTCCACAGTCAAACGTCCTCTGTAAACCTTGCCTCTCCCTCAGACATATGTCCTCTATGACACCCTCTCCACAGTCAAATGTCCTCTGTAAACCTTGCCTCTCCCTCAGACATATGTCCTCTGTGACCGCTATAGACACATCCTCAGTGACACCCTTAGACACATTGTTAGAACTGAATATGTTCACCCTGTGATGCGTATTCGGGGAAGGTCCTGGGTGATACACATGCTACAGCCAGCCTGCTCTAGGTGAAGGTCCTGGGTGATACACATGCTACAGCCAGCCTGCTCTAGGTGAAGGTCCTGGGTGATACACATGCTACAGCCAACCTGCTCTAGGTGAAGGTCCTGGGTGATACACATGCTACAGCCAGCCTGCTCTAGGTGAAGGTCCTCAGGGATCCACACGTTAGAGCCAGTCTGCTCTAGGTGAAGGTCCTCAGGGATCCACACGTTTAGAGCCAGCCTGCTCTAGGTGAAGGTCCTCAGGGATCCACACGTTAGAGCCAGCCTGCCCTAGGTGAAGGTCCTCAGGGATCCACACGTTAGAGCCAGCCTGCTCTAGGTGAAGGTCCTCAGGGATCCACACGTTAGAGCCAGCCTGCTCTAGGTGAAGGTCCTCAGGGATCCACACGTTAGAGCCAGCCTGCTCTAGGTGAAGGTCCTCAGGGATCCACACGTTAGAGCCAGCCTGCCCTAGGTGAAGGTCCTCAGGGATCCACATGTTAGAGCCAGCCTGCTCTAGTGTGTGTAATATATGGTGGATAGGCTCTGTCATTTGTTATCTCACCAGGAATCAATGCCATTATTTTCCATATTCTTCTTGCCTTTTGTCTCTGTACTAATGCCGTCCCATCATGAAATAGTTTTTCTTCGTATTAATGTGATTGCCTTTCAGGGGATCAGTCTGCTCATCTCGTGCATGGAGATGCAGAAGAACGACTCGCCACTTCTGCCCAATATTCTGCTGTCATTCCTGGAGCTGATGGACCACGGCATCATGCCTTGGGACGACCTCCAACCCACCTTCATCGGCAAGGTTAGACGTACTTGGGTGCATTTGATTATTTCTCCAGTATACCACTGCTCCAGTATACTGTACCACTGCTTTAGTATACCACTGCTCCTGTATACCACTGCTCATAGTCAATGTATTTAGTCAGTTCTCCTGCAAACCTCAGCTCATTAGTCAGCCATTTGTACCTCATGGACTCAGTTGGGGGAGCAGATATACTCTCGGCTTATAACAAAAACAGTTGTATATTTTAATCGCATACAGTTCTAAAATTAGGATTTATTTATTGAGGATTTGTATAAATGGTTCCATTCTTCAAGACAATATATAGGTTTTGCATGCTACAGGAATGGTGGTTTGAAATTTGAGGAAACAGGTTTTAAGAAAAGACAAAATAAATGATCTTGGTTGTGTAAGAGTTAACTTTTTTTCTTTGCCTTTGCCAACCTAATAGTTTTGGGCTCAGTTCTAGAATGCAATTGTTAGTTTGTAATTCAGTAAGAATGTATTGACTGTATGACAAGATGCCTTCCTTTCCTAGTCTGTGTAAATACTTCTCTGGGGTGGTTTTGCCTACAAAACAAATTGTACTACCATCTTTTCAAGCTTTCGTCGTGTGTACATTGGCAGTTTGTCCTTGGCAGTTGGTTACTCTTTCCCCACACTCATGTAATACGCAACTGTTTTTAACATTCTGCAGGTGTGCAACATTATTTAACACTTTCGCGCTTAGCGGACGCTATAAGCGTCCAATCTTTTAAGTCCTGAGTACTTAGCGGACGCACGCGCGAGTCCAACGATAAAATATTTGTATAAATTCCATTTTCTATCCGATTGTGTTGGGGATAGTTTAGAAATGTTCACCATGAAATTTACGTTTTTTCTAATAACCAAAGAGCTTATTAAAGAAAACGGCATGGCAGTGATTCATCTTGGTATAACAATTGTATAGCGCCGATATGCCGCCGCGGGTAACACTTCAGCCACTTCCAACCGTCTTGTGGGTTGGTTGCGACATTGATTCTATATTTATATGCATATGTCCGTATAGAGAATTTTATTGCGGTTCCAATGATACCATAATCAATGATGTAGGATAAATGTGGTCATCGCAATCATTAAGAAAGTGGAAACATTTGTTGCTGTTTGGCGCTCTCGCCAAACAGTTTGGCGAGAGCTTCTGTTTCTGTTTGAACTGTTTCAAACAATTTCTGTTTGGCAGTATTTTATAGGTATGTTCTTATAGAGAATTCTATTGCGAACACAGTGATACCAAATTTAAATACGTAGGTCTACAATTAGTGTCAGGACAGTGAAAAGAGTATACACTTTTTGCTCCTACCGCTTAAGCGCGCGAGACGCCCAAAGCACTTGGGTATGTTTTTTTACGCTGAGCCGAAAGCGCTAAAGTGTTAAATTGTGTACAGTTTGTCTGTTATCACACATTATTTCTGCATTTTAACTTTATTGCTTTCAAAAGACCAATGGACTGACTCATGCATAGGAAGTATGTTCACATACAATTAATATTATTCATCTTGATGCATTTTGTGCCACAATCACAGTTAATAGAAATATGTATAGTAGGGTGTTAGAAGCAAGTCGTGGGATGAACTACATGCTGATTGCTCCCTTATGACGTTGGTATCCTCATATGAGCTTGGTGTTCCCATACAACCTTGGAGTTCCCATAGTACTGCTGCTGCAGAACACTCATCATTCTTGAGTGTTTTTGTTGACTTCATTAAATCACTCCCTCCCCGCTCTCTTTAAGACCTGCCCCCCACTCTCATAAGTAATGGGAATGTTTTATCACAGACATAACAACATAGAATAAAACCCACACACTTGTGTACTAGTATTTGTATATTTTATGTAACGATTTAAACTATCTTAAGTCTTTTGCACTCTCCTGAGTCCAATATCATAGTCTGAGTATATGGTTAAGATGAAACTTACATCTCAGCGCGATGTAAGGATGAGACACATCTCGTTAAGTCTGGATCCTTATATCTTACGGTTAGGATAAGACCTGGTTAGAATAAGATTATGGTTATGGTTAGGATGAAACTTGCATCTCAACGAGATGCAAGTCTCATCCTAACTATAAACTCAGACCTTGATAATGCACTCAGGGGAGTGCAAAACTCTTGATGTAGTTCAAATCTTTATATAAAATATACAAGTACGTAAGTGTGGGTATATTATCCTACCTCCCTCTCATGTTACCGAGACCTAAGTCAAGCACTCTTCGTGTAAACCACACGGGCAGCTCTGCTTATTATTGCCAAATGCTCTAACACCCACCAAACTTGATGAGGCACAATAATGTGGTTGGAGAAATGACACCCACATATGTGAATGTGATGTGTGGGTTCACATGTCTGTGGTTGAGTGCCAGATGTTCAAAATAGTTTTTACACATTGATTTTGTTACATGCCAATTCCAATATGCTATTTTGTCTGTCAACTAATCAAACATAATGAAAGTCAAGTTTTACACTTAGGGATTTCGTTACATATGTGTACTTATTAAAATGGGAATGTGACGCTGTGTACTGCACTCGGCAGATGGTGTCGTACATCAACGTGCAGGGAACGCTGGACACGCGCACGCTCTCCACCTCCCTCACCATCCTTGAGAACATCATGCTCAACAGCCAGGCCAACTTTACAACAGTGCAGAGTCAGATCGCACTGCCCAAGCTCCTTCACCACATCTCCAACAACAAGGTGAGTGATGGGGCATTCTTACACTCCTTCACCACTTTAATTCTGCCTTCAAACTCTCAAAGTACTCTCACCATAATGCTTATATATACTTTTAAATTCTAGTTTTCTTATGTATATCTTTAAACATTGTGTGAGCCACATGTTCTGTTAATTCCAGGTCATGTCAACTATATCTGCTAATATGCTGTAGTTTAGCAGGTTCGACTGTGTCAAAATGGTGTCCTGTCTCTAAGCCAAATAAACAATCGATTAACGTGAAACAACAGAAACCCTGTACATTAACTAGGGAACGTGTCCAGATGTAATTGTTTCATTAGAAAAGGGTTCATTACACTGTTTAATTTTCATCTGTTTTAATGATTTGTAAATTCTAATTTGTTGTATTCAGACTGTTACTATTTCAGAATAATTGCTATTTATATTAGTAGCTCATGTGTGTGATGTTTAAATTAGAGGTCATATACATATTCACACTTACAGTACATATATACATATACCTAGACTACAGCTCTGGGTATTATAGTGGGAGATACAGTAAATTGCCAAAGAATTTTGTAATTCTCTGTACTGTACTTCTAAGCTTCTCTTTTTCTCCGATGTCTTTGTGGCACATTAGAAAGTGGAAATCCAGCAATCGGTGCTAGCGGTGATCAACGCACTCCTCCAGAAGAGTGATCCCCAGAAGAGAAAGCAGTACGCAACGACGATGTCCAGCCGTCAGTACCGCACTGTCCTCATCAACAATGTTCTCATACATACAGAGGTGAGGTGTAGTGATTGAGATCCTGTTATCACTTTGGTAGGTGAACATCACGGATAATCAACATAGGATTGGGAGGGGGGGGGGAGAAAGTCAGACAATCAATGAGGGTGGGATAAAGTCACAGACGATCAACACAAGAGGATGACACTCACAAATGATCAACACACAAGTAAGTGTTATAATGTGTCATGCAAGATACAAAGGGAACACTGTAATGGTTTAAAGACTGAGACTTGTACATATGAACAGACTGTTATTGCTGCTCATCTTTTGTGGGTTAAATACGAAAGCAATTTCAAAGAGACGGAAGTGTTATTCACAGCCGGTCCTTGGCATTGTTCTTGGCAAGTGCCTTTACACAGTCTCTCTTGTGCGAGTGTTACATTACTAATTCAGTTTAGCCATGCACACTGTTGCATAGTCCTTGTGCCTGTTGATGCTGATTACAAGCAGACTTTGATCTTTTGACTTTTAGTTGCAATGTAAATTTAATGAAATCTTGCCTGTTGCATTTTGACTCCAAATCTTTTTTAATGAGCAAATTAATTAATTTACTTGAAGATCTATATTAGCTACTTCTTTAACAATCAAGCATGATAAAAGTAGCTTGCGAAGCTTAGTGAAGAGTTGTGGTGAATGATGTTGCCATGAAGGAATAAACAAGTTGGCATTGGTGCTTACAGAGTGGCAACATCGGAGCAGACATGGCGCACCAGCTCTACATGCTGCAGCAGCTTCTGCTCAACCAGTACGAGGAGCGTATGACCACCAGCATGGATGCCAACGACCAGGACGCCACAGATAAGATTAAGGAGCTGCGACGCATCGCCTTTGAATCTGACGGTGATGTTAGTAGTACACGAGGTTCTTGGCTTTATTGACTGTTGTGATGGTAGCACATAATGAGGGTTGAGGTATTGTTGATGTTTACTCATATGTGAAAATTGTTGCGTGTTTTCTACACATGAAAGCACTTTGTCTATTTTCCTGCTTCTCACCACTAAGTATTTTGTCTATAAACCATTATTTACCCATTCTTTTGCCATAGATATCTAGCCATTACATTTTAAACTTCTAGTTTGTAGAAAATCATTCATTTATACCTAAAAATAATTTCC
>WNGS01004946.1:30840692-30851445 GCA_020271785.1 Procambarus virginalis
TTTGGTTAATTATTACATTATTATTCAATTAGAACGAATTACTAAATTATGTTAAGCAAGCTTGGGTTACGTTAGGTTAGGTTACACGCCCTGTCAATCCTCCCTGGCCAGGACTCGAACCAAGGCCAGCAAATTGCTCGTAAGTGACGAGTGAGTGTGTTATCGTCTATAACAGACTGGTTGCTAGACTATCTACTATAATGTTGATGCTGTGTAACTACCGTTAACAGTGGGTTGAGCACTGATATTGGTTATCAGTCCTTAAACTAGTAAAAAACGACAGAATTATACGTAGTATATTTATTAGGCATTGAGCACCTAAGTGCTTTAAAAATACTGTATGATGTAGAAGACACGGATCAAGTAACGTTAGTTTTTATCTAGAAAGAAATTTATATAAAATCAATTTTTATGAAATAATTAAACCACAAAATTTCTATATAATATTATATAAATCTTTAAAAAATTGTATCAATTTTAAATGATATATAAATAAACAAATTATAGTAATAAAATGGTTAAAAATATATTGTTTTCTTTATTCAAAACTAATAATATTGCTTGAAATGTTAAATATTATTTATTTATTTTATTACCTATTTTTTTTGTTATATGATTTCTTGAAAGCCACTAACCCTGGTGGCCTCGATGAGAGGACAGGATACCCTGCGGCTTGGTCAAAGGTTCTCCTCTATTGCCTGATGATCTCTCCAGGTATATGTTAAACTCAACAGAGCTCTGGCATTTACAGTTATGGCGGGTAGGAAGTTCTATGAGTTAATTACCCTGTGGGTGAAGAAGCATCTCCTATTCTCAGTCCTACATTGTGGTTGTTGAGCTTGACACTGTTGTTTGTGTTACAGTGTGCTTGTTGAGCTTGTCAACTGTGTTCCTTGTTTGTGTACATTGGGCTTGTTGAGCTGACACTGTTGTTTGTGTTACAGTGTGGCTTGTTGAGCTTTGTCACTGTTGTTCCTTGTTGTGTTACATTGTGGCTTGTTGAACTTGACACTGTTGTTGTGTTACATTGTGGCTGTTGAGCTTGTCACTGTTGTTCCTTGTTTGTGTTACATTGTGGCTTGTTGAGCTTGACACTGTTGTCCTTGTTTGTGTTACATTGTGGCTTGTTGAGCTTGACACTGTGTTCCTTGTTTGTGGCTTACATTGTGGCTTGTTGAGCTTGTCACTGTTGTTCCTTGTTTGTGTCCATTGTGGCTTGTTGAGCTTGACACTGTGTTTGTGTTACAGTGTGGCTTGTTGAACTTGTCACTGTTGTTCCTTGTTTGTGTTACATTGTGGCTTGTGAGCTTGACACCTGTTGTTTGTGTTACAGTGTGGCTTGTGAGCTTGCTCACTGTTGTTCCTGTTTGTGTTACATTGTGGCTTGTTGAGCTTGACACTGTTGTTTGTGTTACAGGTGTGGCTTGTTGAGCTTGGACCTGTGTTCCTTGTTTGTGTTACATTGGGCTTGTTGAGCTTGTCACTGTTGTTCCTTGTTGTGTTCCATTGTGGCTTGTTGAGCTTGACACTGTTGTTTGGTTACAGTGTGGCTTGTTGAGCTTGTCACTGTTGTTCCTTGTTTGTGTTACATTGTGGCTTGTTGAGCTGACACTGTTGTTCCTTTTTGTGTACATTGTGGCTTGTTGAGCTTGACATGTTGTTCTTTGTTTGTGTTACATTGTGGCTTGTTGAGCTTGCACCTGTTGTTCCTTGTTTGTGTTACATTGTGTGCTTGTTGAGCTTGTCACTGTTGTTCCTTGTTTGTGTTACATTGTGGCTTGTTGAGCTTGACACTGTTGTTCCTTTTTGTGTACATGTGGCTTGTTGAGCTGACCCTGTTGTTCCTTGTTTGTGTTACATTGTGCTTGTTGAGCTTGTCACTGTTGTTCCTTGTTTGTGTTACATTGTGGCTTGTTGAGCTTGTACACTGTTGTTCCTTGTTTGTGTTACATTGTGGCTTGTTGAGCTTGACACTGTTGCCCTTGTTTGTGTTACATTGTGGCTTGTTGAGCTTGGACACTGTTGTTCCTTGTTTGTGTTACATTGTGCTTGTTGAGCTTGACACTGTTGTTCCTTGTTTGTGTTACATTGTGGCTTGTTGAGCTTGACATGTTGTTGCTTGTTTGTGTTACATTGTGGCTTGTTGAGCTTGTCACTGTTTTTGCTTGTTTGGTGTTACATTGTGGCTTGTTGAGCTTGACACTGTTGTTCCTTGTTTGTGTTACATTGTGGCTTGTGAGCTTGTCATGTTGTTGCTGTTTTGTCTACATGTGGACTTGTTGGCCTTGACACTGTTGTTCCTTTGTTGTGTTACATTGTGGACTTGTTGAGCTTGACACTGTTGTTCCTTGTTTGTGTTACATCTGACCTCCAGAAGAAAATATCCGGATCAACATCATATAACTTGTTCAGTATTTTAACAGTTACACCGAGATGAGATCTTTAAGCAATCCCCGTTGGCGAAGTGGTAACGCGCTCACATTCGTTTCGCGACGCCTTGCCTGGGTTTGTATCCTGGCCGGGGAGGATAGACTGGGCGCCATTCCTTAACTGTAGCCTTTGTTCACCCAGCAGTGAATGGGTAACCTAGTTGTTAAACGATTTGGTGTGTCGTTTTCCGGGAAACATTATGACGAAGGACTTGCCCGAAACACTATGCATGCTAGTGGCTTTACAATCATGTAACAACTCTTGTATATATACATGAATAAATATAAAATGGACCCGCCCTGTCATGCTTGGTTTGCAATGTTAGCCCTTTGGCCCTCACCGTTCCTGATACGTGAGATGACTTTGCTCTGGAATGACTATTGTTATTTATTTATTTATTTATATTTTATATACAAGTAGGTACATTGGGATGTGAAGATACATAGTATAGTAGTTACAATTTGTAAAGCCACTAGTACGCGCAAGCGTTTCGGGCAGAAACGTACCATTATAATTTCTCATAAATCTTTGTGTCATTTGCAAGTTGGATGATGTGATTTGTAATGTTCTAGTCAAAGTCATCAATGTATATGACAAAAAGGTTTGGTCCCAAATAGACCCCTGTGCACCCACTGTATCACATTTCCCCATTCAAATTCGTTTCTATTTAGCACGACACTTTGTTTTCTTTCTTCTAACATTGTTTTATCCTTGTCAATATTATCCATTTATTTCCATGGCCTGTACGTTCCTCGTGCCAGTCTTTCATGTGGTACTTTATCAAAGGCTTTAGCAAACTCATGTAGACTACATCCCCCGGAAGATCTTTGTCTGAGTAGCTGGTTACCGTTCCCACAAATGTGAGCAGGTTTTGTACGGCAGGATCTGTTCTTAACAAACCCATGTTGTGTGATTGTACAATATTGTTCACTGTAAGATGGTGAATGATTCCCTCCCTGAAGATTTCTCTCCATGAGCTTCCAGATGTGTGATGTCAAGTTGATCGGCCGGTAGTTTCCTGTGAGCTCTTTCTGACTCTTTTCGTAAATTGTGTGTCATTTGCAGATTTGACGAAAAGAGTCAGAAAGAGCTCAGCAGGAAACTACCGGCCGATCAACTTGACATCACACATCTGAAACTCATGGAGAGAATCTTCAGGGAGGGAATCATTCACCATCTTACAGTGAACAATATTGTACAATCGACACAACATGGGTTTGTTAAGAACAGATCCTGCCGTACAAACCTGCTCACATTTGTGGGAACGGTAACCAGCTACTCAGACAAAGATCTTCCGGTGGATGTAGTATACATGGGTATTGCTAAAGCCTTTGATAAAGTACCACATGAAAGACTGGCAAGGAACTTACAGGCCCATGGAATAAATGGTAAATATTACAAAGGATAAAACAATGGTTGAAGGAAAGAAAACAAAGTGTCGTGCTAAATAGAAACGAATTTGAATGGGGAAATGTGATAAGTGGGGTGCCACAAGGGTCCATTCTGGGACCAAACCTTTTTGTCATATACATTGATGACTTTGACTAGAACATTACAAATCACATCATCCAACTTGCAAATGACACAAAGATTTATGAGAAATTATAATGGTACGTTTCTGCCCGAAACGCTGCGCGTACTAGTGGCTTTACAAAATTGTAACTACTATACTATGTATCTTCACAATCCCAATGTACCTACTTGTATATAAATATAAATAAATAAATAAATAACAATAGTCATTCCAGAGCAAAGTCATCTCACGTATCAGGAACGGTTGAGGGCCAAAGGGCTAACATTGCAAACCAAGCATGACAGGGCGGGTCATTTTATATTTATTCATGTATATATACAAGAGTTGTTACATGATTGTAAAGCCACTAGCATGCATAGTGTTTCGGGCAAGTCCTTCGTCATAATGTTTCCCGGAAAACGACACACCAAATCGTTTAACAACTAGGTACCCATTCACTGCTGGGTGAACAAAGGCTACAGTTAAGGAATGGCGCCCAGTCTATCTCCCCGGCCAGGATACAAACCCAGGCAAGGCGTCGCGAAACGAATGTGAGCGCGTTACCACTTCGCCACGGGGATTGCTTAAAGATCTCATCTCGGTGTAACTGTTAAAATACTGAACAAGTTATATGATGTTGATCCGGATATTTTCTTCTGGAGGTCAGATGTAACACAAACAAGGAACAACAGTGTCAAGCTCAACAAGCCACAATGTAACACAAACAAGGAACAACAGTGTCAAGCTCAACAAGTCACAATGTAACACAAACAAGCAACAACAGTGACAAGCTCAACAAGCCACAATGTAACACAAACAAGGAACAACAGTGTCAAGCTCAACAAGCCACAATGTAACACAAACAAGCAACAACAGTGACAAGCTCAACAAGCCACAATGTAACACAAACAAGCAACAACAGTGTCAAGCTCAACAAGCCACAATGTAACACAAACAAGGAACAACAGTGTCAAGCTCAACAAGCCACAATGTAACACAAACAAGGAACAACAGTGTCAAGCTCAACAAGCCACAATGTAACACAAACAAGGAGCAACAGTGTCAAGCTCAACAAGCCACAATGTAACACAAACAAGGAACAACAGTGACAAGCTCAACAAGCCACAATGTAACACAAACAAGGAACAACAGTGACAAGCTCAACAAGCCACAATGTAACACAAACAAGGAACAACAGTGTCAAGCTCAACAAGCCACAATGTAACACAAACAAGGAACAACAGTGTCAAGCTCAACAAGCCACAATGTAACACAAACAAGGAACAACAGTGACAAGCTCAACAAGCCACAATGTAACACAAACAAGGACAACAGTGTCAAGCTCAACAAGCCACAATGTAACACAAACAAAGAACAACAGTGTCAAGCTCAACAAGCCACAATGTAACACAAACAAGGAACAACAGTGTCAAGCTCAACAAGCCACAATGTAACACAAACAAGGAACAACAGTGACAAGCTCAACAAGCCACACTGTAACACAAACAACAGTGTCAAGCTCAACAAGCCACAATGGAACACAAACAAGGAACAACAGTGACAAGCTCAACAAGCCACAATGTAACACAAACAAGGAACAACAGTGTCAAGCTCAACAAGCCACACTGTAACACAAACAACAGTGTCAAGCTCAACAAGCCACAATGTAACACAAACAAGGAACAACAGTGACAAGCTCAACAAGCCACACTGTAACACAAACAACAGTGTCAAGCTCAACAAGCCACAATGTAACACAAACAAGGAACAACAGTGACAAGCTCAACAAGCCACACTGTAACACAAACAACAGTGTCAAGCTCAACAAGCCACAATGGAACACAAACAAGGAACAACAGTGACAAGCTCAACAAGCCACAATGTAACACAAACAAGGAACAACAGTGTCAAGCTCAACAAGCCACAATGTAACACAAACAAGGAACAACAGTGTCAAGCTCAACAAGCCACAATGTAACACAAACAAGGAACAACAGTGACAAGCTCAACAAGCCACAATGTAACACAAACAACAGTGTCAAGTTCAACAAGCCACAATGTAACACAAACAAGGAACAACAGTGACAAGCTCAACAAGCCACACTGTAACACAAACAACAGTGTCAAGCTCAACAAGCCACAATGTAACACAAACAAGGAACAACAGTGACAAGCTCAACAAGCCACACTGTAACACAAACAACAGTGTCAAGCTCAACAAGCCACAATGTAGGACTGAGAATAGGAGATGCTTCTTCACCCACAGGGTAATTAACTCATAGAACTTCCTACCCGCCATAACTGTAAATGCCAGAGCTCTGTTGAGTTTCAACATATACCTGGAGAGATCATCAAGGCAAATAGAGGAAACCTTTGACAAGCCGCGGGTTCCTGTCCTCTTCGAGGCCACCAGGGTTAGTGGCTTTCAAGAAATCATATAACAAAAAAAATAGGTAATAAAATAAATAAATAAATATTTAACATTTCAAGCAATATTATTAGTTTTGAAATAAGAAAAACATATTTTTTAACCATTTTATTACTATAATTTGTTTATTATATATCATTTAAAATTGATACAATTTTTTAAAGATTTATATAATATTTATATAGAAATTTTGTGGTTTAATTATTTCATAAAAATTGATTTTATATAAAATTTCTTTCTAGATAAAAACTAACGTTACTTGATCCGTGTCTTCTACATCATACAGTATTTTTAAAGCACTTAGGTGCTCAAATGCCTAATAAATATACTACGTATAATTCTGTCGTTTTTTACTAGTTTAAGGACTGATAACCAATATCAGTGCTCAACCCACTGTTAACGGTAGTTACACAGCATCAACATTATATGAGATAGTCTAGCAACCAGGTCTGTTATAGACAGATAACACACTCACTCTGTCACTTACGAGCAATTTGCTGGCCTTGGTTCGAGTCCTGGCCAGGGAGGATTGACAGGGCGTGTAACCTAACCTAACGTAACCCAAGCTTGCTTAACATAATTTAGTAATTCGTTCTAATTGAATAATAATGGTAATAATTAACCAAATTGGAAAGAAATGAGAATCGCTCTGCTTGTTAGGCAGATCGGGCCTTTGCTGGGGCCAAGAAATGTGGTTCAGCTATTATTATTATTTTTTTTTTAGGTATATACAAGAGTTGTTACATTCTTGTACAGCCGCTAGTACACGTAGCGTGTCGGGCAGGTCCCTGGAATACGATCCCCGCCGCCAAGAATCGTTGTTACAACCAAGTACACATTTTACTGTTGCGTTAAACAGAGGCTACAGATAAGGATTTGTGCCCAGTAAATTCTCCCCGGCCAGGATACGAACCCATGACAAAGCTCTAGCGGAACGCCAGGCGAGTGTCTTACCACTACACCACGGAGACTGGTACACATTATGAGCGACACACACACACAGCGGACGTCTGGACACATGCCCCGGGTCCGCCGGATCACGTGACGGGATTGTACCCTCTGGGTCTCCATACTGCCGTCAGGCATGTGCCTATTTAACGGTCCGGATTGTACTCACCTAATTGTGCTTGCGGGGGTTGAGCTTTGGCTCTTTGGTCCCGCCTCTCAACTGTCAATCAACAGGTGTACAGATTCCTGAGCCTACTGGGCTCTATCATATCTACACTTGAAACTGTGTATGGAGTCAGCCTCCACCACATCACTTCCTAGTGCATTCCATTTATTAACTACTCTGACACTGAAAAAATTCTTTCTAACGTCTCTGTGGCTCATCTGGGTACTAAGTTTCCACCTGTGTCCCCTTGTTCGTGTCCCACCCGTGGTGAAGAGTTTGTCTTTGTCCGCCCTGTCAATTCCCCTGAGAATTTTGTAGGTGGTTATCATGTCTCCCCTTACTCTTCTGTTTTCCAGGGATGTGAGGTTCAGCTCCTTTAGCCTTTCCTCGTAGCTCAATCCTCTCAGTTCGGGACGAGCCTGGTGGCATACCGCTGAATCTTCTCTAACTTTGTCTTGTGTTTAACTAGGTATGGACTCCAGGCTGGAGCTGCATACTCCAGGATTGGTCTTACATAAGTGGTATACAGGGTTCTGAAAGATTCCTTACACAAATTTCTAAAGGCAGTTCTTATGTTGGCCAGTCTAGCATATGCCGCTGATGATATTCTTTTGATGTGGGCTTCTGGGGACAGGTTCGGTGTGATATCAACCCCCAGATCTTTCTCTCTATTTGACTCTTGCAGGATTTCCCTCCCAAATGATACCTTGTGTTCAGCCTCCTGCTCCCTTCTCCTAATTTCATCACCTTACACTTTCCCGAGTTGAACTTTAGCAGCCATTTTCTAGACCATTCCTCCAGTTTATCCAGGTCATCCTGTAGTCTCTGTCTATCTTCATCCGTCTTGATTCTTCTCATAATTTTTGCATCATCAGCAAACATTGAGAGGAATGAGTCTATACCCTCCGGAAGATCGTTCACATATATTAGAAACAGGATGGGTCCAAGTACTGAGCCCTGTGGGACTCCGCTGGTGACATCTCGCCACTCTGATGTCTCCCCCCTCACCGTTACTCGCTGTTTCCTGTTGCTTAAGTACTCCCTTATCCACTGGAGCACCTTCCCTTTTACTCCTGCCTGTTGCTCCAACTTTTTTAACAGCCTTTTGTGCGGTACTGTGTCAAAGGCTTTTTGGCAATCCAGGAAAATGCAGTCGGCCCACCCTTCTCTTTCCTGCCTAATTTTTGTTGCTTGGTCATAAAATTCTATTAAACCTGTGAGGCACGATTTACCATCCCTGAACCCATGTTGGTGGTGCGTTACAAAGTTATTTCCCTCTAGATGCTCTACGAGCCTTTTCCTCACGATCTTCTCCATACCTTGCATGGTATACAAGTTAAGGAAACTGGCCTGTAATTCAGTGCCTCTTGCCTGTCACCCTTTTTGTATATTGGGACCACGTTAGCTGTCTTCCAACTTTCTGGTAAGTCTCCTGTTTCCAGTGACCTGTTATACACCATAGAGAGTGGCACACTTAGTGCTTCTGCACCTTCCTTTAGTATCCATGGTGAGATTCTGTCAGGCCCAACAGCCTTTGTCACATCCAGCTCCAGCAGACACCTTTGACCTCATCACTGGTGAGGTCAAATTCCTCCAAGGTTGCTTGGTTTGCCACCTCCTCATTTAGTGCAGGGGTCTCCTTGTTCTATGTGAAGACCTCCTGGAATCTCTTGTTGAGTTCTTCACACACCTCCTTGTCATTCTCTGTGTATCTGTTCTCCGCTTTTCGCAGCTTCATCACTTGTTCTTCACTGCTGTTTTCCTCCTGATGTGGCTGTGGAGCAGCTTTGGTTGGGTCTTGGCTTTACTCGCGATGTCATTTTCAAACTGTCTCTCTGCTTCTCTCCTCACTCTGAGGTACTCATTTCTGGCCCTCTGGTATCTCCCCCTGCTCTCTGGTGTTCTGTTATTTCTGTAATTTCTCCATGTTCTTTTACTCAGTTGCTTCGCTACCCTGCATTCCTGGTTGAACCATGGGTTTTTCTGTTGTTTTTCGTTTTTCTCCTTTTGGACAGGGATAAACCTGTCTGCAGCTTCCTGGCACTTCTGGGTGACAAAATCCATCATGACCTGCACATTCTTGTCTCTAAGTTCTGTTTCCCATGGTATTCCTTGAGGAAGCCTCATCTCTTCATATTTTCCTCTTCGGTAATTCAGTCTTTTTCCCTCCACTCCCATCCTTGGATAGGTTATCCCTACCTCCACCAAGTACTCAAAGGTCAGTACACTGTGGTCACTCATTCCTATGGGGGCTTCCACTTTGACTTCCCTTATTTCTGACTCATTCAGGGTGAATATCAAGTCGAGTCTAGCTGGTTCATCATTGCCTCTCACTCTTGTGGGTTCCTTGACATGCTGGCTCAGAAAATTCCTTGTTGCCACTTCCAAGAGTTTAGCTCTCCACGTATCTGCACCACCATGTGGGTCCCCATTCTCCCAGTCTATCTTTCCATGGTTGAAATCGCCCATGATTAAGAGTCTGGAGCCATTCTGCAGGCAACTGAAGCTGCTCTCTCTATTATATTAATGGTTGCCATGTGTTCCTATCAAATCCTGTCTTGGTCTTCTGTCATTTAGGGGAGGGTTGTACATGACTGCCACTATTATCTTAGGTCCACCCATTGTTATAGTTCCTGTTATGTAATCTCTGAATCCGTCACAGCCCGGAATTTCCATCTCATCAAAACTCCAGTCCTTCCTTATCAGCAGGGCCACTCCTCCACCTCCTCTCCCTTCCCTCTCTTTCCTTACTATATAGTAGTCCTTTGGAAACACAGCATGTTATCACTCCTGACAATTTTGTTTCTGTTAGTCCTACTACATCGGTTTTTCTTCTGCCCTTTCAGCCAGTTCACTTGCTTTATTGGTAATCCCATCAATGTTTGAGTACATTACCTTGAAGCTCACTTTCTTGTATCCAATTTCACCCTCACTCCCCACAAGTGTAGGAAGTTGTTCTATGGTCAATGTTACTTGGGTAGGCTCCTCCTCCTGTGAGGTAGTTTCCAGGGGTTCAGGGGGAGGTGGAGTGGGGATGGAGGGCTTAGGTCTTCCTCAGGCCTGCTTGGGGCAGGAGGAAGTCCTGGGGGTGAGGGGAGCAGGGCTACTTGGGGTAAGGGGAGGGGGAGGACTTGGGTTCCTGTGGGCATGTGCATTGGCAAGGGAGGGTTTGTGCTGGGGAGGAGGGCCTAGGGGGCGGTCTTTGGTGCTGGGGTGTGCATTCCCCCCTTGGGTTTCCGGGTTGCTGGACTGGGGCTCCCCACTCCCC
>WNGS01004946.1:30852445-30885694 GCA_020271785.1 Procambarus virginalis
ACTGTTGTTCCTTGTTTGTGTTGCAATTGTGGCTTGTTGGGCTTGAAACTGTTGTTCCTTGTTTGTGTTACATGTGGCTTGTTGAGCTTGACACTCTTGTTCCTTGTTTGTGTTACATATAGTGCTTGTTGAGCTTGACACTGTTGTTCCTTGCTTGTGTTACATTGTGGCTTGTTGAGCTTGACACTGTTGTTCTTTGTTTGTGTTACATTGTGGCTTGTTGAGCTTGACACTGTTGTTCCTTGCTTGTGTTACATTGTGGCTTGTTGAGCTTGTCACTGTTGTTCCTTGTTTGTGTTACATTGTGGCTTGTTGAGCTTGACACTGTTGTTCCTTGTTTGTTTACATTGTGCTTGTTGAGCTTGACTGTTTTGTTTGTGTTACATTGTGGCTTGTTGAGCTTGACACTGTTGTTTGTGTTACATTGTGGCTTGTTGAGCTTGACACTGTTGTTTGTGTTACATTGTGGCTTGTTGAGCATGACACTGTTGTTTGTGTTACATTGTGGCTTGTTGAGCTTGACACTGTTGTTCCTTGCTTGTGTTACATTGTGGCTTGTTGAGCTTGACACTCTTGTTCCTTGTTTTGTTACATTGTGGCTTGTTGAGCTTGACACTGTTGTTCTTTGTTTGTGCTACATTGTGGCTTGTTGAGCTTGACACTGTTGTTCCTTTGTTTGTGCTACATTTGGCTTGTTGAGCTTGACACTGTTGTTCCTTGTTTGTGTTACATTGTGGCTTGTTGAGCTTGACACTGTTGTTCCTTGTTTGTGTTACATTGTGGCTTGTTGAGCTTGACACTGTTGTTCCTTGTTTGTGTTACATTGTGGCTTGTTGAGCTTGTCACTGTTGTTCCTTGTTTGTGTTACATTGTGGCTTGTTGAGCTTGACACTGTTGTTCCTTGTGTGTTACATTGTGGCTTGTTGAGCTTGACACTGTTGTTCCTTGTTGTGTTACATTGTGGCTTGTTGAGCTTGACACTGTTGTTCCTTGTTTGTGTTACATTGTGGCTTGTTCAGCTTGACACTGTTGTTCCTTGTTGGTGCTACATGTTGCTTGTTGAGCTTGACACTGTTGTTCCTTGCTTGTGTTACATTGTGGCTTGTTGAGCTTGACACTGTTGTTCCTTGTTTGTGTTACATTGTGGCTTGTTGAGCTTGACACTGTTGTTCCTTGCTTTGTGTTACATTGTGGCTTGTTGAGCTTGTCACTGTTGTTCCTTGTTTGTGTTACATTGTGGCTTGTTGAGCTTGACACTGTTGTTCCTTGTTGTGTTACATTGTGGCTTGTTGAGCTTGACACTGTTGTTCCTTGTTTGTGTTACATCTGACCTTCTGAATAAAATATCCGGATCAACATCCTCTAACTTGTTCAGTATTTTTAAAGTTTCAATGAGATGAAATCTTTAAGCAGTCCCCATGGGAAAATGGTAACACGTTTGCTTTGAGTTCCACGAGCCCTATGGCCTGGGTTCGTATCCTGGCCGCGGAGGATTTACTGGGCGTCATTCCTGAACTGAAGCCTCTGTTTACCCAGCAGTGAAAGGTACGTGTTTATTAAGCGATTTGGCGGGGTCATTTTCAGGGAAAAATAAGATTGGGGACTTGCCGAAACACTATACGTGCTAGTGTCTTCACAACCAAGTAACAACTCTTGTATAAATTGATAAATAATAAATAATAAATAAATAAATAATAAATAAATAAATAATAAATAAATAAATAATAAACAAATAAATAAATAATAAAACAAATAAATAAATAATAAATAATAAATATAAAAATAAATAATAAATAAATAAATAAATAAATAAATAATGATCCGCTCTGTCATGCCTGGTGTGCAGTGTTGTTAGCCCTGTGGCCCTCAACCGTTACTGATATGAGAGATGACTTAACTCTGGAATGACTTGTGTATCATTATCATTTCCCACTTTACCATAAATCTTTGTGTCATCTGCAAGTTGGATGATGTGATTTGTAATATTCTCATCTGTAATTGATGTATATGACAAAAAGTGTTGGTCCCAAATGGACCCTTGTGGTACCCCACTTACACATTTCTCCATTCAGTTTCGTTTCCATTTAGCACGACACTTTGTTTTCTTTCCTTCAACCATTGTTTTATCCATTCTAATATTATACCATTTATTCCATGGGTCTGTAATTTCCTTGCCAGTCTTTCATGTGGTACCTTATCAAAGGCTTTAGCAAAGTCCCATGTATACTACATCCACCGAAGACCTTTGTCTGAGTTGCTGGTTACCGTTCCCCACAATGTGAGCAGTTTGTAAGGCAGGATCTGTTTTTAACTCACCCATGTTGTGTCGATTGTACAATATTGTTCACTGTAAGATGGTGAATGATTCCCTCCCTGAAGATTCTCTCCACGAGCTTCCAGATATGTGATGTCAAGCTGATCGGCCGGTAGTTTCCTGCTGAGCTCTTTCTGACTCTTTTCGTAAATTTGTGTGTCATTTGCAGATTTCCAATCAAGGGCTACTCTTCCTTGGTCCCACCAGAGCCCACCACTCCCCGAGGGCACACCAGGAACCCACCAGGCCCCGAGGGCACACCAGGAGCCCACCACGCCCCGAGGGCACACCAGGAGCCCACCACGCCCCGAGGGCACACTAGGAGCCCACCACGCCCCGAGGACACACCAGGAGCCCACCACGCCCCGAGGACACACCAGGAGCCCACCACGCCCCCAGGGCACACCAGGAACCCACCACGCACCGAGGCCACACCAGGAGCCCACCACGCCCCGAGGGCACACCAGGAGCCCACCACGGCCCGAGGACACACCAGTAGCCCACCACGCCCTGAAGGCACACCAGGAGCCCACCACGCCCCGAGGACACACCAGGAGCCCACCACGCCCCGAGGACACACCAGGAGCCCACCACGGCCCGAGGGCACACCAGGAGCCCACCACGCCTCGAGGACACACCAGTAGCCCACCACGCCCCGAGGGCACACCAGGAGCCCACCACGCCTCGAGGGCACACCAGTAGCCCACCACGCCCCGAGGACACACCAGTAGCCCACCACGCCCCGAGGGCACACCAGTAGCCCACCACGCCCCGAGGACACACCAGGAGCCCACCACGCCCCGAGGACACACCAGGAGCCCACCAACTCCCAGCCAAGCCAAGCCGGACACTGTCTCCCAGGCCGAAGACGCCACAATCCGGACCGTTAAATAGGCACATGCCTGACGGCAATATGGAGACCCAGAGGGTACAATCCCGTCACGTGATCCGGCGGACCCGGGCATGTGTCCAGACGTCCGCTGTGTGTGAGTGTGTCGCTCATAATGTGTACCAGTCTTCGTGGTGTAGTGGTAAGACACTCGCCTGGCGTTCCGCGAGCGCTTTGTCATGGGTTCGTATCCTGGCCGGGGAGGATTTACTGGGCACAAATCCTTAACTGTAGCCTCTGTTTAACGCAACAGTAAAATGTGTACTTGGTTGTAACAACGATTCTTCGCGGCGGGGATCGTATTCCAGGGACCTGCCCGACACGCTACGTGTACTAGTGGCTGTACAAGAATGTAACAACTCTTGTATATACCTAAAAAAAAAGAATAATAATAGTTGAACCACATTTCTTGGCCCCAGCAAAGGCCCGATCTGCCTAACAAGCAGAGCGATTCTCATTTCTTTCCAATTTGGTTAATTATTACCATTATTATTCAATTAGAACGAATTACTAAATTATGTTAAGCAAGCTTGGGTTACGTTAGGTTAGGTTACACGCCCTGTCAATCCTCCCTGGCCAGGACTCGAACCAAGGCCAGCAAATTGCTCGTAAGTGACAGAGTGAGTGTGTTATCTGTCTATAACAGACCTGGTTGCTAGACTATCTCATATAATGTTGGTGCTGTGTAACTACCGTTAACAGTGGGTTGAGCACTGATATTGGTTATCAGTCCTTAAACTAGTAAAACAGACAGAATAGTATGTTGTATATTTACTAGGCATTTGAGCACCTAAGTGCTTAAAAAATACTGTGACTGTATTAACAGATAGGCTAACAAACTGTCATGCTTAGAAAGAAACTTTATATAAAAAATAAAATTTATAAAATAAGTAATTCCCAAATTTTCTATATAAATATTGTTAAAATATTGAATTTTTTTTAATAATTTAAATAACATATCAATAAACAAATTATTATAATAAAATAGTAAAAAAAATATGTTTATTTTATTTCAAAACTAATGATATGCCTTGAAATGTATAATATTTATTTATATTTTTTATTGCCTAATTTTTTTGTTATATGATTTCTAGAAAGCCACTAACCCTGGTGGCCTCGACGAGGACAGAAACCCGGCGGCTTGTCAAAGGTTTTCTCTTTTTGCCTTAATGATCTTTCCAGGTATATGTTGAAACTCAACAGAGTTCTGGCATTTACAGTTTGGGCGGTAGCCGGTTCTATGACTAAATTACCCTGTGAGTGAAGAAGCGTCTACTGTTCTCAGTCCTACATTGTGGCTTGTTGAGCTTGTCACTGTTGTTCCTTGTTTGTGTTACATTGTGGCTTGTTGAGCTTGATACTGTTGTTCTTTGTTTGTGTTACATAGTGGCTTGTTGAGCTTGACACTGTTGTTCCTTGTTTGTGTTACATTGTGGCTTGTTGAGCTTGTCACTGTTGTTCCTTGTTTGTGTTACATTGTGGCTTGTAGAGCTTGTCACTGTTGTTCCTTGTTTGTGTTACATTGTGGCTTGTTGAGCTTGACACTGTTGTTCCTTGTTTGTGTTACATTGTGGCAGTATTGTTATTAAAAAGTTTTATTTCATTAGTAATGGCCTAACAACGATAGTTTAGATTTATCATTATGTGATGATGTAGATCGCTTGGCTGATTCCTCTACATGTATCACTGAACAAATGTGTCCCAGACCTCTTTCTCTGTTACACAATTTGGCATTGGGTAACAATTCAGCCCGTCCTCCAAAAATGGGGAGGTAAATGTAACTGCACAAGTAAGTGCAATTATGAACTATTCCTAGCAGTCAGGAATTGTACTTATTTTCAATTAGTATTAAACCATGGTCATATATATTGTCAATATTGGAGTTAACCTGAAAAGCTGAATAGAAAACCATGACCTTACCTAACCTTTTTCAGTGTCGGAATGAGCATTTTATTGCATCCTAATTACAATTAGTGCCTAACTTAAACTATATTGATTTGACAGTTTTTTAAACTAATGAAATAAAATTAAAATATTCAATAAATTGTAATGCATTTTAGGATATTTCCAAATTTTGTATAAAATATCTATTGTTTAATAAAAGTGAAAAAGATTTTTTTTTATATTTAAAACTAGTGCATAAGAAATTTAATATTAAATTTCATCTTAACTTCTGAGTGTGTTTACAGAAAGCGAGGAGAATGAATGGGAAGGTAAATGTAACAGCACCAGGAAGTGTAATTATGTATTATTCCTAACAGTCAGGAAATTAACTAATTACACTTAGTACTGAACAAATTAACGTACTGTCAATTCAGAGGATGGGTTGCACAATAAAACTAATTTGTTTATTAATAGATAAGTGCACCTGTGAGTAAAAAAAATCCTGTCTGCTGTAAAATTTTTGATGCAGTTATTTAAATAAAAAATATAACGAAACAAATATTTCTGGCTTATTTTTATCCTATCATTTGTACTGTATATCCAAAGAAGTGAAAAATTGAGACATAGTGCACAATTTTTTGAATGATACAAAAGAAATACGACTATTGCATATCAATATGAGATCTTAATTATCCGTGGTTAACATGATTTAATAAGGATAATACTGGTAATAATACAAACTATAATTTAAAACCTCTCTTACTTAATTGTTTTTATTGAAAAGCTTAGGTATACACAGCAATGTGCTGTTACCCTATTCTGTATGAAAGATTACACAGTGTAGATCAAAAACTAGCTCTAAATTCATCTAGTACTCCTACCTCACAGGATGGTTAATCACACATGGAATCAGGGGAGAGAATAATTATTAACTGCCTCAATACAGAAAACAAATCAACTCTGACTAAACAACAACTTCACGATTTTCACACGAGGTAAACACTGACTCATTGTAACATTATATTATAATTACTCTTACCAGTTTCTACAAGATTCCTCTCAAACAATGTCTTTTCTTTTTTAACAAGGCTCAAGTATACACAGCAATGTGCTGTTTACCTATTCTGTATGAAGGACCACACAGTGTAGATCAAAACCAGCTACAAACTCATCCAACATCCTCACCTCACAGGACGGCCAGTCATACATGGAATCAGGAGAGAATAAGAAATGTAAGGCTGATCTGTTAGCCTCCTCTGACAAAATTTGGAAACAGCACAAGAATATCTTTCAATGTTCCTGAGTGTATGAAGCAATTACAGAGCTCAAGGTACCTCATACCGTTTGGTCTGAAGTCACTGATAACAGGGCAATCACAGATATAGTGTTGGAGAAAATGTATTATCAAGTCGGACTGAAAACAGATGTTATTTCACCCCGAGGGTTATAAACCCATGGAACTGCCTACCCGCTGAGGCCGTAATGCCAAAATCCAGCTAGAATATATCATTAGGACAATAGGCGGGATTTTTAACAAGCCCTCGGCTTTCTGTCCTCGTCGACGCCACTAAATAGTTAGTGGCCCTTGGGTAAATTTAGGTAAATATATACGTAAATAAATACCATCGCTTCTCAAATCTTGGGAGCGTCAAAGGTCACACAATTTCTCTTAGAATTACGAAGGTAAACAAGAAATGTAACATAATTGTTTACTACAATATCGGTGCTGGCTGTAGAAGTTGAAAAAACTGTTCTACTTCGCAATATACTAATTTTATAAGAATATTCGACGTAAATAGGTGGCAAATGATCACGGATAACCTCCGATATGCCAGCGTCGTGATTGGCTGCAGCTGTAAGAAGAAAATGTTACCTTTTCTCTGATTGGTCAAACGAAAAGCCCTAGTGACATCTAGCGAGACTTAAGTGAAGTTGCTAAAATCTTCGTAAGTATATCTCTCTGAATCGGACATAGGAACGTTCTTAGGCAATACTTAAGAACCTTCGTAGCACACTTACTTACCAAGAAATACATGGAGCTTCGTGAATCTAGTTCCTGGTCGCTACACTACCTCGAATAATGTTGTTGTGTAACTACCGTTGACAGTGGGCTGAACACTGATATTGGTTGCCAATCCTTAAACAACTATGAACACGACACAATCGTATGAAATATATTTAATAAGATTTTGAACACTTAAGTGTTTAAAAATATACTAGTTTAAGCAAACATTTAATTGATTACAAATTCACTTTAAAAATTTATAAAGAACTATTAAATTTAAAAGAACAAATATAATGAAATTGGTAATTCTCAAAGTTTCTATATAAATATTTATTAAATAATTAATAACTTTAAAATATTTTTAAATAATAGGAAAATATTATAATTTATTTATAAATTTAAATCAAAATATGTGATTTGTTATTTAAAATTTAATAACATGGATTTGATTTATAATATATTAATTTATTTAATTACCCATCTTACCCATTTATGGCTTTCACTAATCTTCATTAGTCACCATAATTAATTCAGCTCTATTTACCTATTTGTTATATTGAGCTATTATGCTTCTTCAGTTAAGGATTATCTAATTTAATCTTTTATGATTGTATTATTAATTAATTATTTATTTATTAAATAATTAATTATTATTATTTTAAAATTAAAATAAGTCCCCCACTCCGTGAGCGTTTTCTTCCAACCACAGAAATACCCTTTCCGGGTACTAAAAAGTACAATTTAAATATACCTGAGTACAGGATTTTAGAAACTAGAATATACGCAGATGTTCTGTGTATATAGTAATAATAATATACAACAGTAGTTTAATAATCATAAACAGTCCTCCCAAGAGTTGGCTGCCCTGAAGCATTAGACGAAAACACGCAATGTAGTTTGTCTGTTGTTTTTGACTATAGTTAAGGATTGGTGCCCAGTCAATCCTCCCAGGCCAAATCGCTCACGATAGTCTATAGCACATAATATTTTGACGTTAACTACCATACACAGTATGTAGTACTCAAGACTGCAGGTTGATCTGTAACAATGTGGAATTATTCCAGAGTTGTTCTAATGATCTATACCTTTATTAAGGTAGCTAAAAATAAGGCAAAATAATATGCTATGTTTACGTACACATTTCAGCGATCAGCGTCATAAATTCGAATTTTATATTAGCACAAAAAGAAAGTAATTATTTACTTTTTATAAAAATACATCAATAACTGTTAAGATTGTGTATAAATTCTAGTGTTCTTTTATATTTAATTTTAAATCTTATTATAAAATAGCAGATAAATTTCGTATTTTATGTATTGATAAATGTTTGATGTTTTCAAACAGCAGACTTCTTAATGAAGGTTATATGTTGTAAAGTTGGTGACTGTTCTTTAACTGCACTTGTCGGGGGACAGGAAGCCTGTGTATATATAGATGAGTATCAAGGTCCTCCCCCCCGAGTAAAACTTCTGACTTTCCCATTTTCTTTACCTCACGTTTGGTGAGTTATGTCTTAACTGAAGGCAATATATTAACACAAGGGGCAGTTAATTATATAAGTTATATAACACACTAGTATTTTTTTTATTTTTTTTTATTTTTTTTCGTTTCATATTTTATTTTAAACTTAACTTAAATATTATATACATCTCTTATTATTGGCTGAAGTAGTCAGTGTTCCAGTTTTTTATGGGGGTAACTTTCCTATTTAGCATTATGGTGATAATTCTTATTTGTAGCTGCATTTGTGTTGGGTGTAAAGCTTATCAACTTCTGAACGTTTATTAAGGTCGCCACAATATTTTATTGACCAACAAGCAATTCTACTTTAGCCCAGAATATGATTTAGAGACAAGGTGCTGTACATGGCATAGTGGTAAAGCACTCGACGTCCCTGTACCTCGCTGACGATGAAACAAAAAAATCTGGTCTTGGGTCAAGTCCTGGCAGAGAGGACTGACATTACACACAGAAATCACAATAGCGTGATGCATCAAATGAACAAATCCACAAGGGCCGTGACGAGGATTCGAACCTTCGTCCGAGAGCATCCCAGACGCTGCCTTAATCGACGGAGCTACGACATGGTCAAAAGAATTGTAACCGGGAAATCATCTTGATTTACCAACGGATCCTGCAGCCTCTCCGAGAGACAAACCAGGGCTTTACACAATTATCCCATACACCCGAGCTATGTCAATAGGCTGTTCTACCTCTTAGCCCTTACTTCAATGAATATATTGCAATTGTTCAGGATTGACATTCCTTTTAGAAGTGCGAGCATGATATAATGCCCTGGAAGGAGCTGATCATCCTCGGGGCAAATAGGGTGGTACTAACCTTTAATAGCGGCCTTATCTTCATCCTTTCAGGCACTTTAAGACCTCATATTAATAAGAGATAAAGATGATACTATAAATGATTGTTGAATGGAAAGGAAACTATCAGCAGCGCCAAGCCATTACGACTATATCTTGAGGTTATCTTGAGAGGATTTCGGGGCTTAGCGTCCCCGCGGCCCAGTCCTCGACCAGGCCTCCTTTTTGTTACACACACCCAGGAAGCAGCCCGTAGCAGCTGTCTAACTCCCAGGTACCTATTTACTGCTAGGTAACAGGGGCATCAGGGTGAAAGAAACATTTTGCCCATTTGTGTCCGCCTCCACCGGGGATCGAACCCGGAACCTCAGGACTACGAATCCGAAGCGGTGTCTACCCAGCTGTCAGGCGCCCCAAGGGAAGGGGTCAGGATAAGGATTTGGGATGGGACGGGGGGGAAGGAATGGTGGCCTTGGACGATCGGAGATTGAACACCGACCTGCATGAAGCGAGACCGTCGCTCTACCGTCCACCCTAAGTGGTTGGGTTCTATAAATGAGTTGAAGTGAACATTATTGGTGATTAATAAAGGTAGTGTCATTATCACAACGTTGCTGTAGGTAGTCGATCTAGTCTTTGAACTGAACTTCAATAAAAACACCACTAGTTTGAATCAGACATTTTATCAGGTGTACCAACTGATTTCAGGCGTTCGAGGTAAAGTTTCAGTATATCAATAACAACTGTCCTACCTGATAGATTAGTAAAATATTGGTCCACACTTAAGATACAAATAAGAAATTTTAAGTTGTCTTCAAAAAGACAGGATTAATTATTTTGGCATCTTCCTGTATGCATATGGTTTCGTTGCCGAAGACGACGGTGAGAATAACTCAGGATATTGCCAAATATTGTATAAAATCTCTATTAATAAAACTGAAAAAGAAATTCCTAATATTAAAACTGGTGTTTAGCAAATCTATTGGAAGAGTTTGTACCTTAAAAACAAAATAGAATGTGGCATATATCACATATGTACTTATTAATCAGCCAAATAGTGACTATAATCAATAAGTCATATATGTACTGTCTTGTGCGAGAGTAGGTTGCAGAGAATGATGAAGAGGAAAGGCTCCAGGTTAGTTGAGATGAGTTCCTGTCTGAACCATCGGTGCTGTGGCGAAGGCCAACTTTGAAACGTAGAGCTAAAGCATTAGATGACACGTCATCATGTTGTTGTTGTTATAGATTGAGCTACTCGGAACAAGTTCCAAGTAGCACGGGCTATGGTGAGCCCATAACTTACCTGGCACAGGAACGGGGCAAGTAGCACGGGCCATGGTGAGCCCGTAGTGGACTTACCTGGCACAAGAGCAGTGCTGTGTGCACGTCATCACTAACAAGTCTGATGATATAATAACTGGAAGAGACAGGAGAGAACTGACACCAAACTAACCTGAACAACCTATTTCAACGCTATCCACCCACTAGAGCGGCAGGGGTGATACTTCTACACGACCAAAGACCACATTGTCTCCACAACTCATCGCCCTCTTACAAATACGTCGCTTTTCGCTCGTATGCACACTCAGGCTAAAAATCGACGTAATTAAAAATGATATTGGCTCACGAAAGTGACGTACTGTTCTGTTTTCTGTTTTGGGTTCTCTGGCTTAGGCTGTTAGTCTAGTAGGGTTAACTTTCAATTAACGGTTTTCATTATATTTTGTAACCTTAGGAGAACTTCCTGCCCTCCTAACCTACCAGAAAACCCTTAACTTGCTTAACTTTAAAGGTCTCCATTAAATAAATATCAATTATTCAATCTTCTCTATTCTAAGCCCAAGTTTCCTTAGGGTGGAAAGGTACGACACACAGCAGGTTCACTCGGTGAGAAAATGTTACATATATTCTGATTAGTATTACTTTATTACAAAAGTATGATGAATCCTACTGTAACAGTTGCTTCCACTCAGACTAGTCAACGGTGTTACATGCAACCTCCTCGTGTCACAGCAGAGTTGTGTCAGCTCACTCCACTCTTCTTCAGTATTTTAATCCAGCTAGCATTAATATTTTCAAAGACAAAAGTTGCCTGCATTGCAATACCTTCTTAACTTTACTTTTCTTTTGCAGAGATAATATTGCAGACAAATTTATATCACATACCGAAGTTAAAATTTATAAGATAAACAGAAAATTGCACATGTCAAATAAATACAAATGCTGTTCACACAAAATTGCACAAGTAAAGTTCTCATTACAAATGCTGTTTGTCACTTGCACACCTTCGAAAAACTAAGGAGACACGGCAAATACAGAAGGAAAACATGAAGACATGAGAATTGGGAGAGAAGCAATTATCAAAAAGAGTGCTAAACCAATATAGTTATATGGCACCAAGTTACACAATATTCAAGAGTACCAAATATCATAATACCAATATGAGACCAGAAGCACATATTGTATGATGATTAATGTCAAAGGTGTCAGATTCATTTGAGGAATATATCAAGGGATATGTGGCATACAGGACAAATGGGACAGGCAGAGAAGAGATGCTACTGAGTGCTCAGGACACAAGACGTGTTACAATATGCACCAACTCTCAGGTACCTATTCAGTGCTAAGTAAACAAAGTGTGTGTAAGGTGTACCTAAATGTTTCATATGGTACGGGAGTCAAACCACAACCCGCTTTGGGCCACGTTGCCACTGTGCTACAGGTCACCCTACATATTTATACTGCAATACATGAAGCATTATTTGTACAAGTAATACAGTACAAATTACACAAATGAGAGTGATATTTGGCATATAGAACCAACCGTGAAAAACAAAACTTAACATGATAATGATATTTCATGAATAACCGTGAGCAGTGTTTGTTGACATTACAGTATACGTAACTTATGGAATCTTGTATTTGTAATACTGAAACACTACACGAGGTGTCTTTTATGGCCCATTTAACTAAACGCCTATTTTGAGCGTTTCACATACAGTCACCAATTGACACCAAACTACTGTACACACCTTGCTTGTTTATATCTACTTGAGGTTATCTTGAGATGATTTCAGGTCTTTTTAGTGTCCCCGCGGCCCGGTCCTCGACCAGGCCTCCACCCCAGGAAGCAGCCCGTGAAAGCTGACTAACACCCAGGTACCTATTTTACTGCTAGGTAACAGGGGCATAGGGTGAAAGAAACTCTGCCCATTGTTTCTCGCCGGCGCCTGGGATCGAACCCAGGACCACAGGATCACAAGTCCAGCATGCTGTCGCTCGGCCGACCGGCTCCCCTGAATGAATTCAAGGATCTTGAATGAACATCAAAAATATATAAAGTTAATTAATAAAGAGAAACTTTATTGTGAGTGTCCTCACAAGAGCTTTCTACGAAATAAACTATTATCCACAATATGAATTATTACAGCATGCTACATTCCCTCCAGCACGCTGTCAGTGTTCAATACTTTATGACAACTTGCAAAATACTTTCGCAAATATTTACTGGTCTTCAGTTTATAACGCCATACTAGCATCCCTATCTTGAGGTTCTTGAGATGATTTCGGGGCTTTGGTGTCCCCGCGGCCCAGTCTTCAACCAGGCCTCCACCCCAAGGAAGCAGCCCGTGACAGCTGACTAACACCCAGTTACTTATTTTACTGCTAGGTAACAGGGGCATTGGGTGAAAGAAACTCTGCCCATTGTTTCTCGCCGGCGCCCGAGATCGAACCCGGGACCACAGGATCACAAGTCCAGCGTGCTGTCCGCTCGGCCGACCGGCTCCCCACCGACCGGATTCCTACAAGATAAACGGTTTACATCTCACAGCACATGTGCCATACAGTACACTTCTTGCACGCAAGTACACCATTTTATCCTATTCCGTATTACACCACATTTTTAATGTTATGAATTACAATCAACTGTGGCCTTAATGATATTAGCAGTTTATAAGCCCTAAATGTAAACATGTAATTTAACCAAACCTAACCTAAAATTAACTAGACGATTAATCTAGTCGGTAATACTGTGGAACTTTATGTACCAAACTCCACATTCAGCACAGGAATGTCTTACTATAAATACAAAGATATCTTGAATAAATTAACAGATTGGTTATGTCTTTAAATAAATAAAAAAACTGCTGCACTTCTCTTACATGTCGCACATCTTATTCTGAAATTGCACGGCACCAACACCATATAGTTGACATGGGGTAAAGTGGCCGGCTGCCAGACACCTGCGACTCAGAAACCTTGTGTGCCAACGGCGCTGGATAAAACAATACACAAAATTGTCAAAAGTGCTTAAAATATACTACCGCTATAATGATAATAATAATAATGATCAAATCCACAAGGGATTTGACGAGGGTTTGAATCTATGCACTGGATGTTCCAACATGCACTCTCATCATCTGCAACACAACACGGTAAAAGTTGCCTAGAGCGCGTCTGGGAACATCCAGAGCATAAGCTGGAACCCTCATGAAGGCCCTTGTGGATTTGTTCATTTGATATATCACATAATTGTGATTTCTGTGTGCAATAATAATAATAATAATGAGAAAATCTGTAGGAGCAGTGATGAGGGTTCGAACCTATGTGGAGGGTGTTACCACGAACACGCTTCTAGTGACTAGAAGCTCGTGCGTACTTATGTTCAATCACGTTAGTATGATTACTCTGTGTAATAATAATAATAATAATAATAATAATAATAATAATAATAATACCAGTAATAATAATAAATTATATTAATAATAATGCTAATAACAATAATAATAATAAAAAATCTGAATAAAAATGTTTCCCTTTCATAGTGTTTTATTTATTTATTTATTTACTTATATATATACAAGAAGGTACATTGGGTTTATGAGAATACATTGAATAGTACAGTAATTACAATCTAGTAAAGCCACTAGTACGCACAGCGTTCGGGCAGAAACGTTTTCTGTACTTCTGTTTCTGTACTTCTTACAAGAATCTTATATTAGTATTTTTTGATCTTCACATACAAAACTTAAAAAGATATATTACTTAAATTCGTACGGATGCTCGCTGTTTATGGTATATTATGAACATACAGTAATACAGTGAAATAAACAGATTTCTAACAGTAAAACAACAGAGGCCAACACTATGGCATGTCCCATAACATCAACCTCCAATTAATTTTCATTTAGAGTTCAGCAAGTATTAAATCTACAGACACAATTCTGATGCTATTTTATACATTAACATCTTTAATTCATATCATAGGAGGCTACATAAATCTAATACATTACTTTATATTCATCTTGGGATGCCTGTATAACCTTGACAATAAGGTTGTCAAGGTTACTGACAGGCTACTGACAGGCTACTGACAGGTTACTGACAGGCTACTGACAGGTTACTGACAGGTTACTGACAGGCTACTGACAGGTACTGACAGGCTACTGACAGGTTACTGACAGGTTACTGACAGGTTACTGACAGGCTACTGACAGGTTACTGACAGGCTACTGACAGGTTACTGACAGGTTACTGACAGGCTACTGACAGGTTACTGACAGGCTACTGACAGGCTACTGACAGGTTACTGACAGGTTACTGACAGGCTACTGACAGGTTACTGACAGGTTACTGACAGGTTACTGACAGGTTACTGACAGGTTACTGACAGGCTACTGACAGGTTACTGACAGGCTACTGACAGGTTACTGACAGGTTACTGACAGGCTACTGACAGGTTACTGACAGGCTACTGACAGGTTACTGACAGGTTACTGACAGGTTACTGACAGGCTACTGACAGGTTACTGACAGGCTACTGACAGGTTACTGACAGGTTACTGACAGGTTACTGACAGGCTACTGACAGGTTACTGACAGGCTACTGACAGGCTACTGACAGGTTACTGACAGGTTACTGACAGGCTACTGACAGGTTACTGACAGGTTACTGACAGGTTACTGACAGGTTACTGACAGGTTACTGACAGGCTACTGACAGGTTACTGACAGGCTACTGACAGGTTACTGACAGGTTACTGACAGGCTACTGACAGGTTACTGACAGGTTACTGACAGGCTACTGACAGGTTACTGACAGGTTACTGACAGGCTACTGACAGGTTACTGACAGGTTACTGACAGGTTACTGACAGGTTACTGACAGGCTACTGACAGGTTACTGACAGGTTACTGACAGGTTACTGACAGGCTACTGACAGGTTACTGACAGGTTACTGACAGGTTACTGACAGGTTACTGACAGGTTACTGACAGGCTACTGACAGGTTACTGACAGGTACTGACAGGCTACTGACAGGTTACTGACAGGCTACTGACAGGCTACTGACAGGTTACTGACAGGCTACTGACAGGTTACTGACAGGCTACTGACAGGTTACTGACAGGCTACTGACAGGTTACTGACAGGCTACTGACAGGTTACTGACAGGCTACTGACAGGTTACTGACAGGCTACTGACAGGTTACTGACAGGCTACTGACAGGTTACTGACAGGCTACTGACAGGCTACTGACAGGTTACTGACAGGTTACTGACAGGTTACTGACAGGTTACTGACAGGCTACTGACAGGTTACTGACAGGCTACTGACAGGTTACTGACAGGTTACTGACAGGTTACTGACAGGCTACTGACAAAAAGAACAAGGTTGTTTATGTTGAGAACAAGAGGCAGCTATACCCCTACAATGCAAGACATTACAGCGACCATCCTGGAATTGCACACAAATTACAAGATACATCTGAACTGCAATAAATTAGTTTGTCATTGCAACCAACACATTTTATCCTAGAATTGCACAGCATGAGAAAAATACATGCCACCATTATTGTATACAAAAATTCTCATTGCACCATTTTTTGCGTCTGTAAGTGTGTGTGTTTCCTTCAAGCCCTCGAGGGCTTACTATATGAGCATGCGCTCTAACATTAACTACAGTCAAGGTGAAGGGAAAACCTAATACATGTGTAAACATAATGTTAAGCCAAATTTTCCACATGAAACCTTCATCCATTATCAAGATGTTGTCGAACAATTCAAGTTCAAATTGGAGTTTTGATTCAAAAGAATGTGTGTACAAAAGAACATAAGAGTAATGTACAATAATGGGTATAAGAGTTACACAATTATGATGCCACTAATATGCAAAGCATTTCGGGCAATGTTAAACAGTACCTTGATAAACGATGTAGGTTTCATCCCAAAATTTGGTTTAATATTATATTTACATATACTAATTGGGTCTTTCCTCAGCCCGACTTTTCGAGTGTTCACAACCTCACTAAAGTGATGTACTGAATTGTCAGAAACCAACCCAACCAAGGACCTATGAACAGAAAATGGGCCATCATGTCAATTTTGCGAGCTGCTATGACTGTTAATACATACATCGGTTTTTGGCCTCCGAATATATACGTCAAAATGCGATGTACTCCAAACATATACGTCAAAATGCGATGTACTCCAAACGTATACGTCAAAATGCGATGTACTCCAAATGTATACGTCAAAATGCGATGTACTCCAAATATATACGTCAAAATGCGATGCACTCTGGATTTATACGTCAAAATGTGATGTACTACGGATTTATATGTCAAAATGCGATGTACTATTCGCGAGAATAGGTTGTTTTCCTTCACGTTCATTCACACAAAACAGAAGTGTAGCAGTTCTACAGTTCTGTACTGTGATTTCCTCATTACCCTTCAAATTTTACCACAGATTTGAGGCAAATTAAAAATTGAACCAGTTCACCACAAATGAAAATTGCTCGGCCAATAGAACATTGAAGGTGAGGTCACGAGCCCAGTATATGCCAGTTGTAACCTCACCACCACTCACAATGTGGGTACACACAGGTACACACACACACTAATAAATTAATTATATCATTCTTGTACATCCGTTATTTTATCCTTGAGATGCTTGGCACCAACAACACACACATATCCAACCCCTCATGGGAGCTGGTAACACTTATCCAGCCTTCAGGGGAGCTGGTAACACTTATCCAGCCCTCAGGAGAGCTGGTAACATGTCCCCAGCCCTCAGGGGAGCTGGTAACATGTCCCCAGCCCTCAGGAGAGCTGGTAACATGTCCCCAGCCCTCAGGGGAGCTGCTAACATGTCCCCAGCCCTGAGGGGAGCTGGTAACATGTCCCAAACCCTCAGGGGAGCTGGTAACATGTCCCCAGCCCTCAGGGGAGCTGGTAACATGTCCCAGCCCTCAGGAGAGCTGCTAACATGTCCCCAGCCCTCAGGGGAGCTGGTAACACTTATCCAGCCCTCAGGGGAGCTGGTAACATGTCCCCAGCCCTAAGGGGAGCTGGTAACATGTCCCCAGCCCTCAGGAGAGCTGGTAACATGTCCCCACCCCTCAGGAGAGCTGCTAACATGTCCCAGCCCTCAGGGGAGCTGGTAACATGTCCCCAGCCCTCAGGAGAGCTGCTAACATGTCCCCAGCCCTCAGGGGAGCTGGTAATATGTCCCCAGGCCTCAGGAGAGCTGGTAACATGTCCCCAGTCCTCAGGAGAGCTGGTAACATGTCCCAAGGCCTCAGGAGAGCTGGTAACATGTCCCCAGCCCTCAGGGGAGCTGGTAACATGTCCCCAGCCCTCAGGGGAGCTGGTAACATGTCCCCAGGCCTCAGGAGAGCTGGTAACATGTCCCCAGCCCTCAGGGGAGATGGTAACATGTTCCCAGCCCTCAGGGGAGCTGGTAACATGTCCCCAGGCCTCAGGAGAGCTGGTAACATGTCCCCAGCCCTCAGGGGAGCTGCTAACATGTCCCCAGCCCTCAGGGGAGCTGGTAACATGTCCCCAGCCCTCAGGGGAGCTGGTAACATGTCCCCAGCCCTCAGGGGAGCTGGTAACAGAAGTTATAGTTAGGTGGTGGTGGAGGTATCACAGGCTGCTGCTGGGGTATCGTGACCCCTTCAGCATCCAGGAGTCTCAGCTTAATCTCCATATTCAGCAGCATCTCCAGATCACGACTCGTTGCCAAACTCGGCATCCGCTGACCTACAAAGAAATTGAATTATGATACTAAATTGAAATGATGTATGGTGGTGAATGGGAGGCAGGATAATAATCCACAGCTGTACGTGAAGAGATTAAATAACATCATCAAACATGACAACAGAGTTGAATCATCTTGCAAGAGGAATAAATCACTTGAATTTCCCTTGTTCTTCAACTGCAAGGATATATGAAATGATATTATGCATATTGAACCAAAGAAGAGGGAAGAGAAGAAACTATGCCGTGCACCATAAACAGACAAGAAAGAATTTAAAACAAATCAGCATGTACAGCCACAAAACAGTACCATTCAGGCTATCACACACCATAGTGCTTCTTCATTTATCCTCAACAAGTCTTAAGGATGGCAAAACTCACGTAAAAGTGCATTGACACCATCCACCCAGTAGTTGAAGACCATCTCGTCAGGAGCAACGAAGTCAACACTATTGGTCTCGTTGACGTTGTTACTTTCCAAAATGAGGGAGAATGCCAACTGGTATGCGTTCTTCTTGCTATAAAGAAAAGGAGACATTCTAGTACTACTGTATAAACATCTTGATACATACAACATCCACCGCATTATAGTACCATTCATGTCTTGATGCATATAAAATCTATTTCAATTTGAGTGCTACACACACACCTTGATGCAGGTTACATCTATTTAAATTATAATACACACTTTAAACATGCATAATGAAAGTACAGTACATACCTGTACAACCCCTTTGGTTTGTGACTTGTGTGTTTCCTCAACTAATGCAAGACGATGGAGAGAGCGAGCAATATCTACCCATAACTGGCAACAGTCCACCATAACTGGCAACAGTCCACCATAACTGGCACAGTCCACCATAACCGGCAACAGTCCACCATAACCGGCAACAGTCCACCATAACCGGCAACAGTCCACCATAACCGGCAACAGTCACCATAACTGATAACAGTCCACCATGAAAGTGTTGCAGTAGCAATTTGCTGCACTGAGACCAATTTTTCCCTTATGTATCACTGGTAGCATCTTATAATCTTGAGGTTATCTTGAGATGATTTCAGGGCTTAGCGTCCCCGAGGCTCAGTCCTCAACCAGGCCTCCTTTTTGTTACACAACCCCCAGGAAGCAGCCCATAACAGCTGTCTAACTCCCAGGTACCTATTTACTGCTAGGTAACAGGGGCATCAGGGTGAAAAATATTTTGCCCATTCGCTTCCGCCTCCACTGGGGATCGAACCCGGAACCTCAGGACTACGAATCCAAAGCGCTGTCCACTCAGCTGTCAGGCGCCCTAGCGTCCTGCATATATATATTTAGCATACTTCCTAGTACAGTACTTACATTTTTATTCAATATATGCAAGTAAACAAATACTGTACACCCACAAAGAAATTGACAACATGCCCATGCATTCAGTCCTGCACCATAATTCTATTANACCAGGAACCCACCACGCCCTGAGGGCACACCAGGAGCCCACCACGCCCCGAGGACACACCGGAGCCACTACGCTCCGAGGGCACACCAGGAGCCCACCACGGCCCCGAGGGCACACCAGGAGCCCACCACGCCCTGAGGGCACACCAGGAGCCCACCACGCCCCGAGGACACACCAGGAGCCCACCACGCCCGAGGACACACCAGGAGCCCACCACGCCCGAGGACACACCAGGAGCCCACCACGCCCAGAGGGCACACCAGGAGCCCACCACGCCCCGAGGGCACACCAGGAGCCCACCACGCCCTGAGGGCACACCAGGAGCCCACCACGCCCCGAGGACACACCAGGAGCCCACCACCCCGAGGACACACCAGGAGCCACGCCCCGAGGGCACACCAGGAGCCCACCACGCCCGAGGGCACACCAGGAGCCCACCACGCCCGAGGGCACACCAGGAGCCCACCACGCTCCGAGGACACACCAGGAGCCCACCACGGCGAGGGCACACCAGGAGCCCACCACGCCCCGAGGGCACACCAGGAGCCCACCACGCCCGAGGGCACACCAGTAGCCCACCACGCCCCGAGGGCACACCAGGAGCCCACCACGCCCCGAGGGCACACCAGGAGCCCACCACGCCCGAGGGCACACCAGGAGCCCACTAACTCCCAGCCAAGCCAAGCCGGACACTGTCTCCCAGGCCGAAGACGCCACAATCCGGACCGTTAAATAGGCACATGCCTGACGGCAATATGGAGACCCAGAGGGTACAATCCCGTCACGTGATCCGGCGGACCGGGGCATGTGTCCAGACGTCCGCTGTGTGTTGTGTGTCATCATAGTGTGTTACCAGTCTCCGTGGTGTAGTGGTAAGACACTCGCCTGGCGTTCCGCGAGCGCTTTGTCATGGGTTCGTATCCTGGCCGGGGAGGATTTACTGGGCACAAATCCTTAACTGTAGCCTCTGTTTAACGCAACAGTAAAATGTGTACTTGGTTGTAACAACGATTCTTCGCGGCGGGGATCGTATTCCAGGGACCTGCCCGACACGCTACGTGTACTAGTGGCTGTACAAGAATGTAACAACTCTTGTATATACCTAAAAAAAAAAAGAATAATAATAGTTGAACCACATTTCTTGGCCCCAGCAATGGCCCGATCTGCCTAACAAGCAGAGCGATTCTCATTTCTTTCCAATTTGGTTAATTATTACCATTATTATTCAATTAGAACGAATTACTAAATTATGTTAAGCAAGCTTGGGTTACGTTAGGTTAGGTTACACGCCCTGTCAATCCTCCCTGGCCAGGACTCGAACCAAGGCCAGCAAATTGCTCGTAAGTGACAGAGTGAGTGTGTTATCTGTCTATAACAGACCTGGTTGCTAGACTATCTCATATAATGTTGATGCTGTGTAACTACCGTTAACAGTGGGTTGAGCACTGATATTGGTTATCAGTCCTTAATCTAGTAAAACAGACAGAATAGTACGTTGTATATTTACTAAGCATTTGAGCACCTAAGTGCTTAAAAAATACTGTGACACTATTAACATATAGGCAAACAAACTGTCATGCTATGAAAGAAACTTTATATAAAAAATAAAATTCATAAAATAAGTAATTCCCAAAATTTCTATATAAATATTGTTAAAATATTGAAATATTTTTAATAATTTAAATAACATTTCAATAAACACATTATTATAATAAAATAGTAAAAAAAATATTTTTTTTTTATTTCAAAACTAATGATATTGCCTTGAAATGTATAATATTTATTTATATTTTTTATTGCCTAATTTTTTTTTTTTATATGATTTCTTGAAAGCCACTAACCCTGGTGGCCTCGACGAGGACAGAAACCCGGCGGCTTGTCAAAGGTTCCTCTTTTTGCCTTAATGATCTTTCCAGGTATATGTTGAAACTCAACAGAGTTCTGGCATTTACAGTTTGGGCGGGTAGGCGGTTCTATGACTAAATTACCCTGTGGGTGAAGAAGCGTCTACTGTTCTCAATCCTACATTGTGGCTTGTTGAGCTTGACGCTGTTGTTCCTTGTTTGTGTTACATTGTGGCTTGTTGAGCTTGACACTGTTGTTCCTTGTTTGTTTTACATTGTGGCTTGTTGAGCTTGACACTGTTGTTGCTTGTTTGTGTTACATTGTTGCTTGTTGAGCTTGCCACTGTTGTTCCTTGATTGTGTTACATTGTGGCTTGTTGAGCTTGACACTGTTGTTCCTTGTTTGTGTTCATTGTGGCTTGTTGAGCTTGACACTGTTGTTCCTTGTTTGTGTTACATTGCGGCTTGTTGAGCTTGACACTGTTGTTCCTTGTTTGTGTTACATTGCGGCTTGTTGAGTGTGACACTGTTGCTCCTTGTTTGTGTTTCATTGTGGCTTGTTGAGCTTGACACAGACACAGTTGTTCCTTGTTTGTGTTACATTGTGGCTTGTTGAGCTTGACACTGTTGTTCCTTGTTTGTGTTACATTGTGGCTTGTTGAGTTTGATACTGTTGTTCCTTGTTTGTGTTACATTGTGGCTTGTTGAGCTTGACACTGTTGTTCCTTGTTTGTGTTACATTGTGGCTTGTTGAGCTTGACACTGTTGTTCCTTGTTTGTGTTACATTGTGGCTTGTTGAGCTTGTCACTGTTGTTCCTTGTTTGTGTTACATTGTGGCTTGTTGAGTTTGATACCGTTGTTCCTTGTTTGTGTTACATTGTGGCTTGTTGAGCTTGACACTGTTGTTCTTTGTTTGTGTTACATAGTGGCTTGTTAAGCTTGTCACTGTTGTTCCTTGTTTGTGTTACATTGTGGCTTGTTGAGTTTGATACCGTTGTTCCTTGTTTGTGTTACATTGTGGCTTGTTGAGCTTGATACTGTTGTTCTTTGTTTGTGTTACATAGTGGCTTGTTGAGCTTGACACTGTTGTTCCTTGTTAGTGTTACATCGTGACTTGTTGAGCTTGACACTGTTGTTCCTTGTTTGTGTTACATTGTGGCTTGTTGAGCTTGACACTGTTGTTCCTTGTTTGTGTTACATTGTGGCTTGTTGAGCTTGACACTGTTGTTCCTTGTTTGTGTTACATTGTGGCTTGTTGAGCTTGACACTGTTGTTCCTTGTTTGTGTTACATTGTGGCAGTATTGTTATTAAAAAGTTTTATTTCATTAGTAATGGCCTAACAACGATAGTTTAGATTTATCATTATGTGATGATGTAGATCGCTTGGCTGATTCCTCTACATGTATCACTGAACAAATGTGTCCCAGACCTCTTTCTCTGTTACACAATTTGGCATTGGGTAATAATTCAGCCCGTCCTCCAAAAATGGGGAGGTAAATGTAACAGCACAAGTAAGTGCAATTATGAACTATTCCTAGCAGTCAGGAATTGTACTTATTTTTACTTAGCATTAAACCATAGTCAATATTAAAACCAATATTGTCCAAAACCAAACATTAAACCAATATTGTCAATATTGGAGTTAACCTGAAAAGCGGAATAGAAAACCATGACCTAACCTAACCTTTTTCAGTGTCGGAATGAGCATTTTATTGCATCCTAATTACAATTAGTACCTAACTTAAACTATATTGATTTGACAGTTTTTTTAAACTAATGAAATAAAATTAAAATATTTCAATAAATTGTAATGCACTTTAGGATATTTCCAAATTTTGTATAAAATATCTATTGTTTAATAAAAGTGAAAAAGATTTTTTTTATATTTAAAACTAGTGTATAAGAAATTTAATATTAAACTTTATCTTAAACTTCTGAGTGTGTTTACAGAAAGCGAGGAGAATGAATGGGAAGGTAAATGTAACAGCACCAGGAAGTGTAATTATGTATTATTCCTAAGTCAGGAAATTAACTAATTACACTTAGTACTGAACAAATTAACGTACTGTCAATTCAGAGGATGGGTTGCACAATAAAACTAATTTGTTTATTAATAGATAAGTGCACCTGTGAGTAAAAAAATCCTGTCTGCTGTAAAATTTTGATGCAGTTATTTAAATAAAAAATATAACGAAACAAATATTTCTGGCTTATTTTTATCTTATCATTTGTACTGTATATCCAAAGAAGTGAAAAATTGAGACATAGTGCACAATTTTTTGAATGATACAAAAGAAATACGAATATTACATATCAATATGAGATCTTAATTATCCGTGGTTAACATGATTTAATAAGGATAATACTGGTAATAATACAAACTATAATTTAAAACCTCTCTTACTTAATTGTTTTTATTGAAAAGCTTAGGTATACACAGCAATGTGCTGTTACCCTATTCTGTATGAAAGATTACACAGTGTAGATCAAAAACTAGCTCTAAATTCATCTAGTACTCCTACCTCACAGGATGGTTAATCATACATGGAATCAGGGGAGAGAATAATTATTAACTGCCTCAATACAGAAAACAAATCAACTCTGACTAAACAACAACTTCACGATTTTCACACGAGGTAAACACTGACTCATTGTAACATTATATTATAATTACTCTTACCAGTTTCTACAAGATTCCTCTCAAACAATGTCTTTTCTTTTTTAACAAGGCTCAAGTATACACAGCAATGTGCTGTTTACCTATTCTGTATGAAGGACCACACAGTGTAGATCAAAAACCAGCTACAAACTCATCCAACATCCTCACCTCACAGGACGGCCAGTCATACATGGAATCAGGAGAGAATAAGAAATGTAAGGCTGATCTGTTAGCCTCCACTGACAAAATTTGGAAACAGCACAAGAATATCTTTCAATGTTCCTGAGTGTATTAAGCAATTACAGAGCTCAAGGTACCTCATACCGTTTGGTCTGAAGTCACTGATAACAGGGCAATCACAGATATAGTGTTGGAGAAAATGTATTATCAAGTCGGACTGAAAACAGATGTTATTTCACCCCGAGGGTTATAAACCCATGGAACTGCCTACCCGCTGAGGCCGTAAATGCCAAAATCCAGCTAGAATATATCATTAGGACAATAGGCGGGACTTTTAACAAGCCGCCGGCTTTCTGTCCTCGTAGAGGCCACTAAATAGTTAGTGGCCCTTGGGTAAATTTAGGTAAATATATACGTAAATAAAATACCATCGCTTCTCAAATCTTGGGAGCGTCAAAGGTCACACAATTTCTCTTAGAATTACGAAGGTAAACAAGAAATGTAACATAATTGTTTACTACAATATCGGTGCTGGCTGTAGAAGTTGAAAAAACTGTTCTACTTCGCAATATACTAATTTTATAAGAAAATTCGACGTAAATAGGTGGCAAATGATCACGGATAAGCTCCAATATGCCAGCGTCGTGATTGGCTGCAGCTGTAAGAAGAAAATGTTACCTTTTCTCTGATTGGTCAAACGAAAAGCCCTAGTGACATCTAGCGAGACTTAAGTGAAGTTGCTAAAATCTTCGTAAGTATATCTCTCTGAATCCGACATAGGAACGTTCTTAGGCAATACTTAAGAACCTTCGTGGCACACTTACTTAAGAAGAAATACATGGAGCTTCGTGAATCTAGGTCCTGGTCGCTACACTACCTCGAATAATGTTGATGCTGTGTAACTATTGTTAACATTGAGCTGAGCACTGATACTGGATATCAGTCTTTATACTAACATGAAAACGATACAACAGTTTGAAATAAATTTTTTAAGGTTTCGAGCACCTAAGTGCTTACAAATATAAAGTACTTTACATCAATAACTTATAAAATATTTCCTAGTCTAGTCGTTGAAATATTTTACATAATCAAAAAAATTCATAAAATAAAATTTTCTTAAAGTTTCTATATAAATTTTATTTAAATATTAAATTTTGTGTAAATATTTTCAACAATATAAAAATAAATGCATTATATATATATAAGTTTATAAAAGACAACTTTTTTTATTCCACACTGAATAATATAGCCTTGAATTATAAAATATTTATTTATTTTTTAACTGCCCTTTTTTTGTGCTAATTTACCTGAGAGCTACTATCCCTAAGGCCTCGACGAGGACTGGAAGCTGGCGGCTTGTCGAAGGTTCCCTCTTTTTACCTTGATTATTTTTCCAAGTACATTTTAAAACTCAACTGGCTTTGGCATTTAGATTTTGGGCGGGTAAGCGGTTCCATGGGCTGATAACCCTGTGGGTGAAGAACCATCTCCTGTTCTCAGTCCTACATTGTGGCTTGTTGGGCTTGAACTGTTGTTCCTTGTTTGTGTTGCATTGTGGCTTGTTGGGCTTGAAACTGTTGTTCCTTGTTTGTGTTGCATTGTGGCTTGTTGGGCTTGAAACTGTTGTTCCTTGTTTGTGTTACATTGTGGCTTGTTGAGCTTGACACTGTTGTTCCTTGTTTGTGTTACATTGTGGCTTGTTGAGCTTGACACTGTTGTTCCTTGTTTGTGTTACATTGTGGCTTGTTGAGCTTGACACTCTTGTTCCTTGTTTGTGTTACATATAGTGGCTTGTTGAGCTTGACACTCTTGTTCCTTGTTTGTGTTACATATAGTGGCTTGTTGAGCTTGACACTGTTGTTCCTTGCTTGTGTTACATTGTGGCTTGTTGAGCTTGACACTGTTGTTCTTTGTTTGTGTTACATTGTGGCTTGTTGAGCTTGACACTGTTGTTCCTTGCTTGTGTTACATTGTGGCTTGTTGAGCTTGTCACTGTTGTTCCTTGTTTGTGTTACATTGTGGCTTGTTGAGCTTGACACTGTTGTTCCTTGTTTGTGTTACATTGTGGCTTGTTGAGCTTGACACTGTTGTTTGTGTTACATTGTGGCTTGTTGAGCTTGACACTGTTGTTTGTGTTACATTGTGGCTTGTTGAGCTTGACACTGTTGTTTGTGTTACATTGTGGCTTGTTGAGCATGACACTGTTGTTTGTGTTACATTGTGGCTTGTTGAGCTTGACACTGTTGTTCCTTGCTTGTGTTACATTGTGGCTTGTTGAGCTTGACACTCTTGTTCCTTGTTTGTGTTACATATAGTGGCTTGTTGAGCTTGACACTGTTGTTCTTTGTTTGTGCTACATTGTGGCTTGTTGAGCTTGACACTGTTGTTCCTTGTTTGTGTTACATATAGTGGCTTGTTCAGCTTGACACTGTTGTTCCTTGTTTGTGCTACATTGTGGCTTGCTGAGCTTGACACTGTTGTTCCTTGCTTGTGTTACATTGTGGCTTGTTGAGCTTGACACTGTTGTTCCTTGTTTGTGTTACATTGTGGCTTGTTGAGCTTGACACTGTTGTTCCTTGCTTGTGTTACATTGTGGCTTGTTGAGCTTGTCACTGTTGTTCCTTGTTTGTGTTACATTGTGGCTTGTTGAGCTTGACACTGTTGTTCCTTGCTTGTGTTACATTGTGGCTTGTTGAGCTTGTCACTGTTGTTCCTTGTTTGTGTTACATTGTGGCTTGTTGAGCTTGACACTGTTGTTCCTTGTTTGTGTTACATATAGTGGCTTGTTCAGCTTGACACTGTTGTTCCTTGTTTGTGCTACATTGTGGCTTGTTGAGCTTGACACTGTTGTTCCTTGCTTGTGTTACATTGTGGCTTGTTGAGCTTGACACTGTTGTTCCTTGCTTGTGTTACATTGTGGCTTGTTGAGCTTGACACTGTTGTTCCTTGCTTGTGTTACATTGTGGCTTGTTGAGCTTGACACTGTTGTTCCTTGCTTGTGTTACATTGTGGCTTGTTCAGCTTGTCACTGTTGTTCCTTGTTTGTGTTACATTGTGGCTTGTTGAGCTTGACACTGTTGTTCCTTGTTTGTGTTACATTGTGGCTTGTTGAGCTTGACACTGTTGTTCCTTGTTTGTGTTACATCTGACCTTCTGAATAAAATATCCGGATCAACATCCTCTAACTTGTTCAGTATTTTTAAAGTTTCAATGAGATGAAATCTTTAAGCAGTCCCCATGGGAAAATGGTAACACGTTTGCTTTGAGTTCCACGAGCCCTATGGCCTGGGTTCGTATCCTGGCCGCGGAGGATTTACTGGGCGTCATTCCTGAACTGAAGCCTCTGTTTACCCAGCAGTGAATAGGTACGTGTTTATTAAGCGATTTGGCGGGGTCATTTTCAGGGGAAAAATAAGATTGGGGACTTGCCCGAAACACTATACGTGCTAGTGTCTTCACAACCAAGTAACAACTCTTGTATAAATTGATAAAAATAAATAAATAAATAAATAAATAAATAAATAAATAAATAAATAAATAAATAAATAAATAAATAAACAAATAAATAAATAAATAAACAAATAAATAAATAAATAAATAAATAAATAATAAATAAATAAATAAATAAATAAATAAATAAATAAATAAATAATGATCCGCTCTGTCATGCCTGGTGTGCAGTGTTGTTAGCCCTGTGGCCCTCAACCGTTACTGATATGAGAGATGACTTAACTCTGGAATGACTTGTGTATCATTATCATTTCCCACTTTACCATAAATCTTTGTGTCATCTGCAAGTTGGATGATGTGATTTGTAATATTCTCATCTGTAATTGATGTATATGACAAAAAGTGTTGGTCCCAAAATGGACCCTTGTGGTACCCCACTTACACATTTCTCCATTCAGTTTCGTTTCCATTTAGCACGACACTTTGTTTTCTTTCCTTCAACCATTGTTTTATCCATTCTAATATTATACCATTTATTCCATGGGTCTGTAATTTCCTTGCCAGTCTTTCATGTGGTACCTTATCAAAGGCTTTAGCAAAGTCCATGTATACTACATCCACCGGAAGACCTTTGTCTGAGTTGCTGGTTACCGTTCCCACAAATGTGAGCAGGTTTGTAAGGCAGGATCTGTTTTTAACTCACCCATGTTGTGTCGATTGTACAATATTGTTCACTGTAAGATGGTGAATGATTCCCTCCCTGAAGATTCTCTCCACGAGCTTCCAGATATGTGATGTCAAGCTGATCGGCCGGTAGTTTCCTGCTGAGCTCTTTCTGACTCTTTTCGTAAATTTGTGTGTCATTTGCAGATTTCCAATCAAGGGCTACTCTTCCTTGGTCCCACCAGGAGCCCACTACTCCCCGAGGGCACACCAGGAACCCACCAGGCCCCGAGGGCACACCAGGAGCCCACCACGCCCCGAGGGCACACCAGGAGCCCACCACGCCCCGAGGGCACACTAGGAGCCCACCACGCCCCGAGGAAACACCAGGAGCCCACCACGCCCCGAGGGCACACCAGGAGCCCACCACGCTCCGAGGGCACACCAGGAGCCCACCACGCCCCGAGGACACACCAGGAGCCCACCACGCCCCGAGGGCACACCAGGAGCCCACCACGCTCCGAGGGCACACCAGGAGCCCACCACGCCCCGAAGACACACCAGGAGCCCACCACGCCCCGAGGGCACACCAGGAGCCCACCACGCCCCGAGGACACACCAGGAGCCCACCACGCCCCGAGGACACACCAGGAGCCCACCACGCTCCGAGGGCACACCAGGAGCCCACCACGCCCCGAGGACACACCAGGAGCCCACCACGCTCCGAGGGCACACCAGGAGCCCACCACGCTCCGAGGGCACACCAGGAGCCCACCACGCCCCGAAGACACACCAGGAGCCCACCACGCCCCGAGGACACACCAGGAGCCCACCATGCCTCGAGGGCACACCAGGAGCCCACCACGCCCCGAGGGCACACCAGGAGCCCACCACGCCCCGAGGACACAACAGGAGCCCACCACGGCCCGAGGACACACCAGGAGCCCACCATGCCTCGAGGGCACACCAGGAGCCCACCACGCCCCGAGGGCACACCAGGAGCCCACCACGCCCCGAGGACACAACAGGAGCCCACCACGGCCCGAGGACACACCAGGAGCCCACCACGGCCCGAGGACACACCAGGAGCCCACCACGGCCCGAGGACACAACAGGAGCCCACCACGGCCCGAGGACACAACAGGAGCCCACCACGGCCCGAGGACACACCAGGAGCCCACCACGGCCCGAGGACACACCAGGAGCCCACCACGGCCCGAGGACACACCAGGAGCCCACCATGCCTCGAGGGCACACCAGGAGCCCACCACGCCCCGAGGGCACACCAGGAGCCCACCACGCCCCGAGGACACAACAGGAGCCCACCACGCCCCGAGGACACACCAGGAGCCCACCATGCCTCGAGGGCACACCAGGAGCCCACCACGCCCCGAGGGCACACCAGGAGCCCACCACGCCCCGAGGACACACCAGGAGCCCACCACGCCCCGAGGACAAACCAGGAGCCCACCACGGCCCGAGGACACACCAGGAGCCCACCAACTCCCAGCCAAGCCAAGCCGGACACTGTCTCCCAGGCCGAAGACGCCACAATCCGGACCGTTAAATAGGCACATGCTTGACGGCAGTATGGAGACCCAGAGGGTACAATCCCGTCACGTGATCCGGCGGACCCGGGGCATGTGTCCAGACGTCCGCTGTGTGTGTGTGTGTCGCTCATAATGTGTACCAGTCTCCGTGGTGTAGTGGTAAGACACTCTCCTGGCGTTCCGCGAGCGCTTTGTCATGGGTTCGTATCCTGGCCGGGGAGGATTTACTGGGCACAAATCCTTAACTGTAGCCTCTGTTTAACGCAACAGTAAAATGTGTACTTGGATGTAACAACGATTCTTCGCGGCGGGGATCGTATTCCTGGGACCTGCCCGACACGCTACGTGTACTAGTGGCTGTACAAGAATGTAACAACTCTTGTATATACCTAAAAAAAAAAAGAATAATACAACCCGTCCTCACACAAGACAGCACATATATGACTTAATGCTTAAAGTCCATATGTTACATGTGATTTAGTACATATGTGGTATATTCCGAGTTAACTTTTTACCAAGGCCCAAACTCTTCATCACGTACCAATTTACGTCTCACAGTACCCGTCCATCAACGTAGATAGCAGAATAGTCGTGATTGGTTCACGTATAATGAAAATTGTAGTTTTCAGGTCACACATGGGTTGTGAAATTTACCTACTATTGTCCATGCTCTTAGAATATTACAAATCAGCTACATCCTATTGAAGGCTTGTAGTTTTGTTTTGAGAAATATTAGTTGTTCTTAGTAAATTATAATAAGCACTATAAATGATTACATAGAATTACAGTGCTTCACCAATCAATATAATATACAATAGTTTGTGCCTTAAAAATATTTAAAGAATGTTTTGTAGGAACGCTAACAGAAAACGATGTTACGTTGTCTATGGGGTAAACTACTGCAAATGGTGTGGTGTCTACTATATATCAACTATAGGATGCGTATAGGGTCCACTAAAACCTGTTAGGTGGGTAAGGGGTCCAATATCACCCGCAGGATGGGTATGGGGGTCACATCCACCCACAGGATGGGTATGGGGATCATCCATCCACCCACAGGAAGGGTATGGGGTCCAATACCATCCACTGGATGTGTATGGCGTCCACTACCACCGACAGGATGTGCATGGGGCTCACAACCACCCACAGGATGAGTATGGGGTCCAATACCACCCACAGGATGAGTATGGCGTCCACTGTCACCCACTGGATGTGTATGGGGCTCCAACCACCCACAGGAAGGGTATGGGGTCCAATACCACCCACAGGATGAGTATAACGTCCACTGTCACCCACTGGATGGGTATGGGGCTCCAACCACCCACAGGATGGGTATGGGGTCCAATACCACCCACAGGATGAGTATGGCGTCCACTACCACCCACAGGATGTGTATGAGGCTCACAACCACCCACAGGATGAGTATGGGGTCCAATACCACCCACAGGATGAGTATGGCGTCCACTACCACCACAGGATGTGTATGGGGCTCCAACCACCCACAGGATGGGTATGGGGTCCAATACCACCCACAGGATGAGTATGGCGTCCACTATCACCCACAGGATGGGTATGGGGCTCCAACCACCCACAGGATGGGTATGGGGTCCAATACCACCCACAGGATGAGTATGGGGTCCAATAAATTATGTAAAACTAAAATATGTAAAACTAAACACTACCTGATAAATTCCCTGTAACCTACCTTACCCCTCTATTGTCAACCCATGTCTTATTTTTTTATTCAACGCTGTTTGTCTACATATTGTATTTGTGCTGGTTTTTCAGTCATGTTCCCCCCTTTTTTATCTTTATTTGTATCTGTTCTCAAAACATTTTATTCTTTTTGCTCAATTAGTATTAAGTTTTAGATATTAATGTTTTCTTGCCCGAAACGCATTGCGTAATAGTGGCTTTAGGCATTGTATGTACTAGCTCTATCTATAAATCGATCCACTTATGTAAAATCACTTTATGTATGTACCTTTCCTGAATAAACATATTTATTTATTTATTTATAATAACACCCACTGGATGTGTATGGCGGCCATTGCCGCCCAGAGGGTCGCTATGAAGTCAACTACCGCCTATAGTGTTTGTATAGTGTCCACTACCGCCCATAGTATTATTATGGGGTCCACTACCCCTCATAGGGTCGGTATGGGGGTCCATTACTACCCACAGGGTGTCTGGGGTCTATTTTGGCAATACTGCTTTTCCAATCTCATTTGTTGTTCAATGTAAAATATATGTTGCTCGACTTGCAACAATTTATATATCTATATATGTATATAGTATAGTGCCTTTGCAATAATGTACCAATGTGTGTATTTTCATAACCCATTTTAAATTGTTGAAAAATAATAACTACATTGTGAATGCAAGTCAATGTTTACATGCTAAATCAGAGTTGCCAGATTCTGTTTAAAATAGCAAATTGTGCTTATTTTCAAAGCTTGAGTGTTTAGCTTTAAAGTAGTTAAAGCTACGAATTTCGCAATTTGCTATGTACTTTAGTGTACTATTTTAAAATAAGGTTGGTTTTTAATCTGCAAGTCATATGAATCTCAAAAAAGTATATTATTAACAATCTCATCTCCATAGTTCACTAGTTTCTACAAATCAGATCTGGTAACTCCTTAGGCCAAGTACTGGAGGACTCATACACAATGTGTGGGAAGCTATTAGTCTCTTTAAGAAGTCATCTCGACAGGATCTCCAGCTCCAGCTATAAAACTTCAGCACACATGGATCATCCTGGTACATCAAACGGTAAGAAATTAATAAACTGTACAAAGTTTTATGATAGAACATTTGTTACAGAATTGTCCCTGTCAGGGACAATTCAGTCCCCTGCCCTATGTGTACTCCATCACATAGTGACGGAGTATGTGGGAATAATTTTGTTGACACAGTGTCCATTTTGTCAATTCTACAACAGCAGATAATAAGAATTCCCAGAGATACTTGTAACTTGAGATACTTGGTTTGTTTGGTTTAAGTT
>WNGS01004946.1:30890947-30909360 GCA_020271785.1 Procambarus virginalis
GGGACAACGTCAGTGTCAGGTTAATATTATAAAGAGACGAGGGTCAACAGTCAGTGTCAGGTTAATATTATAAAGAGACGAGGGTCAACAGTCAGTGTCAGGTTAATATTATAAAGAGATGAGGGGCAACAGTCAGTGTCAGGTTAATATTATAAAGAGACGAGGAGCAACAGTCAGTGTCAGGTTAATATTATAAAGAGACGAGGGCAACGAATGTATAAATGTACTAAACATTACATGACAAAATATACAATAAATGTGTGAAACAAGGCTATTTATTCTACACATCAGCTACCCTCGTGCAAATTAATCTGTCATCGCAGAACACACTCATGACAATTAACAGCTACCTCACTGTATAAGCCTGTCTTATTACAATACGCTTCAACATATAAAACACACATCTGTATCCTGGAACCCCCAATATGATTCTAAACTATTGGTCTCCATACGCCTCTTATCAATGCTTCTTAATAAAAACAATTAAATAAGGTAATCATTCAATTATCATAAACCAAAACGTGTAAAAAAGACACGTCACCGACTTGGCCCGAGCACATTAGTAACGTAATTAAATTAAATACTGTACCTGTCCTTGATAGTAATACAATTTAGCCTCGTCTACTTCCTTATAGTAAGTTACAGCCTGTGTTGAGGAATATCCACTCCTGCAGACATGTGCACGCAACATTTTATATTTGTGCAAGCACAACACAGTATTATGCAAAAAGTGCACACCCATCTTGTACAGTGTAAGGTGGAGAGTACCTACACGAGTCTTGTGCAGTATATCGTTGAGTACCTACACGAGTCAAGTACAGTGTATTGGAGTACCTACACGAGTCAAGTACAGTGTATTGGAGTACCTACACGAGTCAAGTACAGTGTATTGGAGTACCTACACGAGTCAAGTACAGTGTATTGGAGTACCTACACCAGTCTTCTACAGTGTATCGTTGAGTACTACACCAGTCTTCTACAGTGTATCTGAGAGTACCTACACCAGTCAGTACAGTGTATTGGAGTACCTACACCAGTCTTCTACAGTGTATCGTAGAGTACCTACACCAGTCTTCTACAGTGTATCGTAGAGTACCAACACCAGTCTTCTACAGTGTATCGTAGAGTACCAACACCAGTCTTCTACAGTGTATCGTAGAGTACCAACACCAGTCTTCTACAGTGTATCGTAGAGTACCAACACCAGTCTTCTACAGTGTATCGTAGAGTACCAACACCAGTCTTCTACAGTGTATCGTTGAGTACCAACACCAGTCTTCTACAGTGTATCGTAGAGTACCAACACCAGTCTTCTACAGTGTATCGTAGAGTACCAACACCAGTCTTCTACAGTGTATCGTAGAGTACCTACACCAGTCTTCTACAGTGTATCGTCGAGTACCTACACCAGTCTACTACAGTGTATCGTTGAGTACCTACACCAGTCTTCTACAGTGTATCGTTGAGTACCTACACCAGTCTTCTACAGTGTATTGTTGAGTACCTACACCAGTCTACTACAGTGTATCGTTGAGTACCTAAACCAGTCTACTACAGTGTATCGTTGAGTACCTACACCAGTCTACTACAGTGTATCGTTGAGTACCTACACCAGTCTACTACAGTGTATCGTTGAGTACCTACACCAGTCTTCTACAGTGTATCGTTGAGTACCTACACCAGTCTTACAGGTGTGTGCCAGCAAGACACTTATCGTTGAGAATACCTACACCAGTCTTACAAGTGTGTGCCAGCAAGACACTTGTAAATTATCTTGTAAAGTGCAAAAATTTACTTATATTTATGGATATGAAGAGTGCTGTATAATCAGCACTTAATTGTTTTCCAATAAAATAATCTTATTATGATAAATAATTGGTTATTGGTCTCTCATGCACAAATATAATTAGTTTACAGCCACAAACCCATCGAGAGTGTATTAAATAACAAATGATTTTAAAACTACTAATATTTTAAATAAATAATAAACACAATTACATCTTAAATGTAAAGGAAAGTAATAATACAATTCTAGATGCCTTGTTGCAACAACTCCCACAAGAGTCTTTACCTGTCATCTGCCTTCAAAGTTGCTATACTTTATACTTTGTTATACTTTCAAAGCCCAGCATGGGGACAAGCTTGTATGGTAATAACTTGCTCCATCAACAGCCTGCAGGCAGGCCCACATTTTCCAATATATTCCAGCTGAGACAGCACATCTAGCTGGTATGTATCGAAATTCCTATTAAAAAAAAATAAGCTTGCTTTTCTTCCTAAAAAGTTCTCCTACTTGGTGAAAGAACGTTGAAGAGCCATGAGACTTTGATATTCGTACAGCATTTTCCAACTGTGCCTGTGGCACCTCATTCCAATGCAAGAGGAGAAGCTGGCAGATAAACCTCATACAAGAAGAAATTAAATATCTTTCAGAAGAACAAATAATTAAGGATTGATGCCCAATCATCCCTCATTTACCTATATATATATATATATAAGAAGGTACAATGGGTTGAGAAAGTACATGTTGGCGATTAAGTGGTACATATTGCAAAGCCACTAACATGTATAGCGTTCTGGGCAGATTCTCAAGTTAAAACTAGAATGTGTTGTGAAATTTAAACTAGGTGAAATAATTAAAATTTAATAAAAAATAAATGTAAAGATAGTAGAATTTGAATTCACAATTATATATACTGTACAAGATTTCTTACATTCTTGTAAAGCCACTAGCACGCACTGCTTTTCGGGCAGGTCATTAACCCTAATTTTCCACGGTAAACGACTCGCCAAATCATGTAACAACCAGGTACCCATTCACTGCTGGGTGTACAGTAAAGGATTGGCACCCAATAAATCTTCTCCGGCCAGGATGCCAACCCAGGCCAATGCGCTCATGAAGCGCCAAGCCAGTGTTTTACCACTGCGCCACGGGGACTGCAATTACTGTACGAGAATACTACAAAAATACCATGCGAGAATAAATCGGCGATAAAAGAAATTAGAGAGATGATGTTGCATTTCTAGAGAGTGCAACACTGGCTGAGCTAGTAGCACAAGGCTGGATACTATAATGATGAAATTAGGTTTTTCATAGTTCTACTTTTGAATAAAGTATGACACAGGGCTCAAACCCGACATCGGGAGCAATGACTCACCACCGATCCATAAACCGTTCCCTTCATCATCCAACTGCAATTAGGGACCTAGGTGTAAATTGATTAGCAGATCATGTTCTGGGAAAACTGGTAGGATATGGCTTAAGCCGAGCTGTGGGGAGGGAAGAGCCCGATGCTACAAATTACAGTGGGAAAATCATAATACATCAGATACTGTACTTTCTTTGTACATAAACAAATAAGAAAAATGGTGAACATAAATCTGGTGGAGTTGACCACCATGTCCACAGCCAAGAGAACCAAGGGGGTGAGTTTGATGGGGCAAGCAAGGAGGCCAAGGGGTGCGCTTGGTGGGGCAAGCAAGGAGGCCGAGGGGTGCGCTTGGTGGGACAAGCAAGGAGGCCGAGGGGTGCACTTGGTGGGGCAAGCAAGGAGGCCGAGGGGTGCGTTTGATGAGATAAGCAAGGAGGCCGAGGGGTGCGTTTGATGAGGCAAGCAAGGAGGCCGAGGGGTGCGTTTGATGAGGCAAGCAAGGAGGCCGAGGGGTGCGTTTGATGAGGCAAGCAAGGAGGCCGAGGGGTGCGTTTGATGAGGCAAGCAAGGAGGCCGAGGGGTGCGTTTGATGAGGCAGCAAGGAGGTCGAGGGGTGCATTTGATGGGGCAAGCAAGGAAGCCGAGGGGTGCGTTTGATGAGGCAGCAAGAGGTTTGCCCACCATGACTGCTCAAAACTGGAGTTTCTAGAGCGAGTGAGGTAGTAGGGTAATGATGGAGGAATTAATAGATCAACAATGAACTTGCCGAGCTTTTAGAATTAATTACTTCACATTGAAAAGTATACAAGCACAAAATTATCATCAGAGTAATAAAAACAAAAAATATTTATCTCTGCCGAATGAATATTGTGCAAACTTCGGCAAAAATGTGGAGTTTAAACTCGGAAAAAAATTTAGTGTGCAAATTTTCAAAACCATTTATTTCTTTGTTCCCTCGAGAATACTGATGGCAACAGCACATACAGAAGAACCTCTCACACCTTAAAAAGCATAGAAAAATTCATGCTTTCTAGTCAAAATCCCAGTTGATGATGCAAAATGGTTCGTCTTATCTGTCTTTTTCATATTGTACACACACACAACAAAATAAATATACCATTTTGGGCATAGCAAATGTACTTATGGGCTACAGATAACGTCACTTTGTGGCTGTACATTTATCCCGCATTTCCCCCACACCTTCTTGTAACATAATTTTGAATTGTTATTGATGAGACACTATCACTCTTTTTGTTTAACCCCTACACACCTACAACTTAGTCAACTTGCAGTGTGGACTGCAACTTATCCACTACACACCCTACAACACGGTCAACTCACAGAGTAGACGGCAACCTAACCCCCTACACACCCTACAACACGGTCAACTCACAGAGTAGACGGCAACCTAACCCCCTACACACCCTACAACACGGTCAACTCACAGAGTAGACGGCAACCTAACCCCCTACACACCCTACAACACGGTCAACTCACAGAGTAGACGGCAACCTAACCCCCTACACACCCTACAACACGGTCAACTCACAGAGTAGACGGCAACCTAACCCCCTACACACCCTACAACACGGTCAACTCACAGAGTAGACGGCAACCTAACCCCCTACACACCCTACAACACGGTCAAATGTGCAGAGCAAACTGCAACTACAGCCAAATGCAAAAATATAATGTGTGGTTTTGTAACCGCATTCTTTATATCTTTATTTTGTCCACAGAGATGCATGTTGCATCCCATTAGTCAGGGGGGGAAGACTCGAATAGTTTGATCACAGACTGATAAGCTGCAGCAAGTGTTATTGGGGCAATCTCTGACTTTAAGATTCACATCCTGTTAACAGGAACTTGCTACAAAATTTAATGCTACAGAGAGAGAACTACAATTCTTGAATTGTCGTTAAATACTGATCGTGGCTACGACAACCAGACAAATTATTTTCGTTTGGCATGTCAGTTCATACAGCCATTAGAAACTATGCACCAGTAACCTAAATACACAGGATGGAATGATGACGTATGAGCAGGAAAATATTAGATGACTACTTTTCGTTACTGCACAACTGCAACTACAGCGAGATCGAATGAATCGACAATCATTAACTCTCGCTCAATATACTTAAAAACACAAACATATGTGAGTGGTCTACTGACATGGAAGGTCGCATATACTGTGGTAACGTGTCCAAGATGACCTGAGTTGACTTCTTAAGTACACTACATAATATTTGCAAACCAAACTTCTACTTCCCCAATCTTTGTTCACATCTAGAGTATTTTTTCAGGATAGTTTGGAAATCACTATATTCAAACCTACTTAAAGAGGATGTGACAAAAAATTCAGCAAGTCTAATCTGCCATGGAAGGAAAGCAAAAGTGGCAAATGTTTCTCCTACAGTGATGACGACGTCTGGGTCAGGTTGACCGTTCGTCACCAAGTGCGACTCTATTGCTGATGCAGTTATCTTGCAACCTGTTTTTGATAACCTTTTGGCTACACTCGCCAAGTTTCCTCTGCCGTCTTCCTGACTCAAAAGATTGACTGTTACCTCTTGATGTACTGTTGTGGTGTCCGTCTTGACACACTTGCCAGCCACCGTGTCTTTCTCCGGCTTGCAGTCCTGGTCATAAGAGAGAACATTATACATAATGTCAGAATTACTTTCCTCAAGAGCCTTCAAGATCACTGGCTTGTTGCGTTTCAAAATCCCATGAGCATCATATAGCGACACGAAGCGAACACCATACGCGACGGCCCAGGAGATGACAGTCGACAACTGGGATATTTGGTGTGTCTGATGCGCAACTAATATCAGACCAAGGTGTTGCGGTACCTTCTTGAGCTGAGCGGCGTCTGCCTGCAGACGACATGCAGGAATGAGAGTTGGGGCCAAGAAGGAGCAGAGACGCAGCAACAGACGATGAAGGTCATGAAAGGTGTCGATCACAGAGAGGGCCAGACTGACCAGGAAGTGAGCCACAAAATACAGCAGCTGAAACACTGGAAGTACCACGTCCATTTCCTCTGCAAAAAGAAAAAAATTATTACCATATATATTTGAGCTAAAATGTTTGTTTCAGATCTGTTCTCTGAGGCTTATGAGGACTACAGGGTTATAATGACTAGGGGGCTGAGAGAGTAAAGTAGTACCGAGGACTAGAGACTCCGAGGTGTCAATGATATAAATTGTACAAGTTTAACCCTTAAATTGCACATAGCATACATATACGACTGGACCTGACGGTACCATGAGTTCAATTTCTTAAACTTGCTCAAACGCTTTCTGATTTTTTTGTGCATAATCTACTAGCAAATCCTGCAACTTTGTCTAACTGATCACAAACATAATTTGAAAAAAAAAAAAAAAAAAAATGATAAAATTCAACATTGAAAGCTTCAGATTTTCAAATCAGCTGCAAAAATATAAAATACCACCAATTGTTCATTTGATGTTGTTATGCTCTCAGAATACCATATGATCTTCATTTTCATAGATTTAGAATATAGGTTTTTTAGTTTAGTTTAGTGTAAAAAAAATTGTCAATGTGGAATTTGAAATATACGCCAAATTTAGACAGCAAAATTTGTAACTCCAAATGTTTGGGGTTTAGAAAAAATCTAATCTAATAGGATTGTAGAACAGACAGCTGTGCACACTATAAGTAAAAATGGTGACAATGGGTCAGAAACTTAATTTTTTTTAAACCGACTCAAAGTTGAAACTCTAGTTTCAGAGATAAATGAAGTTGAAGTTATCGACAATGAATAAGGTAGTTCTAGTTCATTAATTTACTTGTATGTTTTAATAAACATCGTTTGGCATTTGTACTCGAATATGTGAAAGTTGTAGGTCAATATATGTTAAAATGAAGTCATGAAAAAATAATCCTCCCGAAAAAACAAAATATGGGGATAATTATAATGATTTAGGGAATAAAGATGTATACTTTATACAAGTGATAAAGCCCTAATCTGGTCCCTAATCATCAAAACAACCTAAAGAGACTAAGAAAATAGAGTTTGAAATCTGTGAAAAAAATCAGCCAAAACAATTAAGTCCCAAATTCTGCCATAGTGACTTTTTTTCTATCTTTACATAGTTAGGGATGACTATGCACTCTCCAGGATGTAGAGGTTACAACAAAATGAAATAATAAACAAAGACGACAAAAATAAAATAAAATAAAATCTTCCTCTCCCCCCAAAAAATATTTTTTGGGGGGGAGAGATCTTGGATCTCCAAGTTATATGCAATATTGGATATCTGTTAGCTGCATCTAACAGCCTGGTTGACCAGACCACCACCAAGGAGGCCTGGTCAGAGACTGGACCGCGGGGAACTCGATCCCGGGAAAGACGCAAGGTAACCCCGTAAGACAGGTCACGTGCAAATACAGTATACAGCCACAGGGTTAATAGCAATACTTATGTCTTTTTAAGAATATGGTCCTTGACATTTTGTCCAAAAGCAGATTGCAGTATTTTATTAGGCAACTATGAGGAAATAGGATAAATTTCAGGGACCCAGTAATTTCAGGTGCAGTAAATAAAATTCAGAAAGTACATTCAATTTCATTGATAATTCATGGTAAAATAATCCACAACAAATTACACTTTCTATAACAACTGAGAGAGCAAGTGGGGGCAACATGGAAGTGAAGGAAAACCTGGGCACATGTTAGGGCGGCCCAGTCTCTCGATTTGCCACAAAATACAATGTCCTAACCCAATCAGAAATGCACGAACCCAAACAACCCAACTAATCCAACCAACCGATACATGAGAATTTTGTAAGCCGCTACTTTTCATAATAGGTTGCATTTCGTATGTAGGTTACCGTAACATACCGTAATGCGGCATTAGTTGAGAGGACGGGTTGACATGGAGCCCAGTTTCTTGATTTCCCCACTGTAAAAAAAAAAAAAAAATGCAGTGGTTTCACCCGACTCAAAGAGTCAGAACCTAGGGTACAACTCACTTAACCAATCAGAGCTGTTAATCATTAGGGCCCATGAAGTGTAAAGTTAATGTGTTACCGATTTCCCTAAATCAATGGAATTTTTATGCCGGGGTCAATTGTGTAAAAAGTGTAGCGAATTCAGTAAGAGGAGAGGATGTGCATGGACACTTGTTGTCTTATATGCAATATTGGATTTTGTTAAAAGCCTAATTTTATTATTTTTAAAACTATTTATAATCTACAGAAAAGCACAGTTGTCTACATCCTCGCTTGCAACCGAGAGATCCCAGTTCAATCCCCCGGGAAGGAGAAAAATAATTAGACAAGTTTTCTGCCTCCTGAAGCCTCTGTTTACCTAGCAGTGAATAGTAGTAGGCATTCATCAGTCTCAGGAGACTATAGAGTTGCACTCTGGTGGTGGGGGAATAGGTACCCAGAAATTAGGCCATTGTTATGGTTTGCATTCTGGGGAAGGTTATTAGTTAGCCCAGAGCGGACTGTGATAGGCCTAGGTACAAGCCTCCTGTCTCCGATAATGGAAACTAAATGAGAGCTTGCAGTGTTCCCATTATCGGGGAACACTATTCCCATTATCATGCCTGCAGTGTTCTCTCCGAGCCCATTAAACTTCTAACAGCTTGGGTAAAGTCGCCCTTAACTGAATGGTTGCCCAACACCAGCACCTAAAATAACTACACTGCTTGGACACATGTACAGAGGGAGGGAATTATCAGGGGATAGTGCCAAGCCAATTTAACTACATAGCACTTGGAAAGGGTTAGGAGAAGGATTTGATGGGATGGGGGAAAAGAAATGGTGCCCAACCACTTGGACGGTTGGGGAATGAACACTGACCTGCGTGAAGCGAGACCGTCACTCTACCGTCCAAACCATAGAGCAATGTATGTAAAGAACGAAACCAGGAAAAATGGCAGGAACGAAGTATAATATAGTCTAAAACCATAATGAAACCACGAAAGGAATATTATTGAACCCTATTAGAATAAATATTATAACATCAATAACTCCACAATTCAATGCAGAGTTCTTGCAAAAATATTAGCTATTGTTTCTGGTAAAACTTAAGAAATTACATTTTATATATAATTTGATTTCTTGTTTTCATAAGGATGATCCTTAAACTGATAGATGACACTACAGTAAAAACCTAAAAATAAAATATATTATTGTATTGCAAATAAAGGTGTCCGGAGACTGGTCAGAAAATTGGACCCCATGAACGGTAGATGGTTTTCAGACACAAAACTGATTACTATAATGATTCATATCCAAATCAACTGAAAATGTTACCATCACGTACCAAGCATAGCGTGCTATCTTTCATGTTAATTAATACCGGACCAAAAGTCAGTGGTTCCCAAGATACGGGTCACCCAAAATCTGTGTCCAGTGTCTCTCAAGGTAACCAACCTCTCTCTCGAGATGCACGGAAATGTAAGTAAATGTCATCAAACAATGTGAAACATCATTACACACAGAAATGACAATAGCCGGAAAACCACAGGTATTTATTATTGATGTAAAACATCAATAATGAATACCGACACCCAGCTACCATGTCCCGTAATATCAGACTATACCCCACAGCTGTTCCTGAGAAACAAGCCACCAAACACCATGATACCTGTTGCACGTTTCCAAACATTAGGGAACCACGTATGTTATCCTAACAGTAGGAAAATAAAGGGAGTAGACCACAGTATACATGGTTAGACTGATGAAATTCTCTTACAAATGGGCAACATATTTTGCAATCAAAGACCAGACTGGAGTTCCTGCAGTAAGAAATCTGGGAACTTAAGTTTTATGACAAATTCCCAAAAGCCAGTTTTTGTTAAATTAATATCTGTGTGTATTGCAAGTACAGCATTAATTCTAGCGTCACTTTTAAAGAACATCTCTTGATAAAAGAATAAATTTTCTAATAAACCCAATATATTTGTTAAAAGTTCATCAGATTTATCTATAACTGTTTTAAGCATCTCGAGATGGGTAACTTTACCCCTTGTTAATTATATGCCAAGGAAACAGACATGGTGTCTGACCAAGTGATTTGACTGTTGGTGTCTAACTGACTGGGGCTCAGTCAAAACTCAGCTAAACTGACTGTCTCCAGGCCAGTTTGGCTAGCTGGAAGGCAGGCTGGACAAACCCATTTGTCTCTCCATTAACACATCAATTTTATAACGCTCAACATGAGTTTCTTTTCATGACAACCTGTGTATGTTTCAACATTGGTGGCACAATTGAATGAGTCAAGACACAGCATGTCAACGATTTGGGAATAATGATGTCTGACGACCTAATGTTTAGGGAGTATAACCAAGCAAGTATTGCGTCAGCCAGAAAAATGATAGGATGGATTATGAGAACCTTCAAGTCCCGAGATCCCATCACAATGGTTGTACTCTTCAAATCACTTGTGTTGTCCCGTCTTGAGTACTGCTCAGTACTCACTTCCCCCTTCAGAGCAGGAGAGATTGCTCAAATAGAGGGAATACAGAAAACATATACGGCACGCATAGATGAGATAAAACACCAAAATTATTGGGATCATTTCAAAGCTCTCCAAATGTACTCACTAGAAAGGATACGAGAGATATACCAAATAATATACACATGGAAAATACTGGAGGGACAGGTCCCAAATCTGCACAGTAAAATAACAACATACTGAAGTGAACGATATAGAAGAAAATGCAGAATAGAACCAGTGAAGAGCAGAGGTGCCATAGGCACAATCAGAGAACACTATCATCAGACGTCCGCGGTTGTTCAACGTCCTCCCAGTGACTATAAGAAATATTGCCGGAACAACCGTGGACATCTTCAAGAGAAAACTGGACTGTTTTCTAAGAGAAGTTCCGGACCAACCGGGCTGTGGTGGTATGTGGCTCTGCGGGCCGCTCCAAGCAACAGCCTGGTGGACCAAACTCTCACAAGTCAAGCCTGGCCTCGGGCCGGGCTTGGGGAGTAGAACTCCCAGAACCCCATCAACCAGGTAAGATTTTAATGAATAGTAACCTAGCATTTACACTGTCTTACATAACCTCCAAAATCTGGTCACACACACTCACACTCCCCAACCAGGACACACTCCCCCACCAGGACACACTCACACTCCCCCCCACCAGGACACACTCCCCCACCAGGACACACTCCCCCCACCAGACACACTCACACTCCCCAACCAGGACACACTCACACTCCCCAACCAGGACACACTCACACTCCCCCACCAGGACACACTCACACTCCCCCCACCAGGACACACTCCCCCCACCAGGACACACTCACACTCCCCCAACCAGGACACACTCACACTCCCCCACCAGGACACACTCCCCCCACCAGGACACACTCACACTCCCCCCACCAGGACACACTCACACTCCCCCACCAGGACACACTCCCCCCACCAGGACACACTCCCCACCAGGACACACTCCACCACCAGGACACACTCACACTCCCCCCACCAGGACACACTCCCCCACCAGGACACACTCACACTCCCCACCTACACTAACCAGTCAGCTGGGACGGTGAAGGCTGAGGCAGGAGCCGCCGCTCTCTGGCGCCCAGGTCACCTCAACACTCGTCTCCTCACGGGTCTTGGCTGCCGGGGAGGCCGACGTGGCTCTCACAACGCCTCCATCATCGTCCTCGTCGTCGGCAAAGTCGTCCTTATGACGGAAATCTGGCCGAGTGACGCGTCCAGGCTGGCGGGAGACGCCGTGTAACAATCCACACGTCGCCTGCCCTTCCACGTCGCCGAAACATTAACAGAAATATCATTTTTTCGCATTTTGAAGGACATTTAGAGCGATTTTATATTTAAAACGAAAGTATATATATTTAGTAGGTGTTTTATGTTGCGTAAAGTGGGTGTTTGATGTGAATTCAAGTCGGAATTTGGTGTTAATTTGGATACGAACGCGGTGTGATGATGTCACGTGATTGGTCCACGTATCCGGCTGCCTGTGATCATTATATTTCCTCCTGGGCGTGTTTTTCCGGGATTATCATCGTCGAAAAGTGTTCCTGCGGCAAGCGAGGCCCTCAGCTGCCCTAGACATACCCGCTCGTCTCCACAACTCCATGAAAAATGGAGGAAATAATGGATTTATTAGAAGCGGTGTGAGTTACGTCAGCTGACGCCGTCACGTGAGGCGCCTTATTTACCGCTGAAAGCTCATGTATTTCAGTTATTTAGCGGCCATGGAGCTCCGGTGGGTCGTCCTCACGGCCCAAGTCGTGCTTATGGCGAGCATGGGGTGGAAGGAGGCCCGTGGGAGCCACCATGGCTCTTGGGATGATGGGGGAGGACCTCCCCTTCCTGGGGTTACTGATCTCCCGCCCCTCCCTCCCGCGTCTAGGGATGCTGCCTTCCCTCCCGCGTCTAGGGATGCTGCCTTCCCTCCCGCGTCTAGGGATGCTGCCTTCCCTCCCGCGTCTAGGGATGCTGCCTTCCCTCCCGCGTCTAGGGATGCTGCCTTCCCTCCCGCGTCTAGGGATGCTGCCTTCCCTCCCGCGTCTAGGGATGCTGCCTTCCCTCCCTCGTCTAGGGATGCTGCCTTCCCTCCCGCGTCTAGGGATGCTGCCTTCCCTCCCGCGTCTAGGGATGCTGCCTTCCCTCCCGCGTCTAGGGATGCTGCCTTCCCTCCCGCGTCTAGGGGTGCTGCCTTCCCTCCCTCGTCTAGGGATGCTGCCTTCCCTCCCGCGTCTGGTGATGCTAGTCTCCCGCACCCTCCCAGGTATTCTGATCCTACTGCTGGAGATGCTGCCAGAACCTCTGCTAGCGATACCGTAGGTATCACTGTCAGGGATGTTGCAAGTATCATTGCTAGAGATGATGATGTCTCTACTAATGATGCTGATTCCACTCCTGTGTATGCTGGTCTCTCTTCTCAAGATACTGATGCCCCTGCTACATATGCTGGTCCCTCTGTTACGGATGATGGTACGCCTCCTGAGGATAAGGGAGAGAGCGCCGTCCTCTGGTGGACACCTTTCACCGGGGTTGGATCTGGTCAGTCGCGCACCTGTCACTTGGGGAGCTGTTTCTTCACCGAGGACCGCGGGGCTTATCTACACCATCCCCGTACGGAAGCTGTGCTCTTCTACGGCAGCGACTTCAGCGTGGAGGATCTGCCCTTACCCCGGCGGTCTCCGCACCAATGGTGGGGTCTCCTCCATGAGGAATCTCCCAAAAATCAGCCACTTTTTGACCATCAGCAGGTATTAGAGCTCTTCAACCTCACTGCCACATTCCGGAGGGAATCAGATTTCCCCCTCACTCTCCAGCATTTAGATTCAATGGAATCCCTCACCTCGAGGTCGGAATTCGTCGTCACCTCCGTCAAGACCCAACTAATGGCGGACGAGGACCTGGCTCCGGTCGTGTACGTCCAGTCTGACTGCGACACGCCTTCAGAGAGAGACGCCTACGTGCAGCAGCTGTCGAGATACATCAAGATCGACTCCTATGGTTCCTGCCTCCACAACCGCGACCTCCCACCGCATCTGCATGATCCTGCTGATACCTTTGATCATGTGGACTTTCGCGCCATTGTGGCCAAATATAAGTTTACTCTGGCCATTGAAAACGCCGCGTGTGATGATTACATTACTGAGAAGCTATGGCGCCCTCTCACTCTGGGATCTGTCCCAGTGTACTGGGGATCTCCCTCTGTGAGGGACTGGGAGCCCAATCCCAGATCAGTAATTCCGGTAACCGAGTTCGAATCCCCGCAACAATTGGCCTGGTACCTCTACAAGTTGATGAAAAATGAGACTTTGTACGAATCTCACCTGAAGCACAAATTGAAACAAAAAGTCGATAATTTGAACCTCGTTCGTGCCATGGCTCATAGAAAGTGGGGAATCAACAATGACTTCGACAAGGGGAACTTTATTGAACACTTCGAGTGTTTCGTCTGCGATAGTGTCCTCTCCAGACGCTCTAAAGCTGAACATACGGGAGGTGAAGTCATGGCTTCTTTGAACCATTATGGCTGTCCTGAACCACCAAATGTCCTAACGGGGAAGCCTAATCCAAAGAGTTTCTGGGTAGAGCAATGGCACAAAGCCCGGGTGGAAGCCAAAGTACTGAGTCGGCTTGTTAAAACGAATAAAAAGTTCTTTCCGGATGTGTTTTACCAGAATGTTATTGATGAGTTGCAGAAAGATGGGTTTTTTGTCCATTTTCCACCAGACCATGTGGAGCTGTAATGTGTAGCTCAAAATCCTTTCTATAAATTTGTTTAACTGAAAGCATAAATTATATTGATGTCTGGGTTATAAATAGCTGAAAATTAATGATTACTAATTGTTACAATTTCAAAATGTGGGCTCAAAGTTGTCAACGAAGTATGTTGGGTGTGTCCACCGAGTATAAATTATACTTTTGTATACTGTATAAATGGCATACCACGTGTCTTAGTCTTATTTTAAATCTTATACTTATTTGATCTTTTAGGATAAATTAATGAATGAAAAAAGTTGAATTTATTGATAGCCTACATACGTATATTTATATATTTTTGTATGTGTTTATATATATATATATATATATATATATATATATATATATATATATATATATATATATATATATATATATATATATATATTTGTATGTGTTTATATATATATATATATATATATCGACTGTATGACAAAAGGAATGTATAGTTTGCTAACTATATCCTACCTATATATATATATATATATATATATATATATATATATATATATATATATATATATATATATATATATATATATATAGGCCAGCCCAGCAGGCATATATATACTATATTTATGCCTAATTTTTAAACAAGTTTATATTAATGTTTCCTTTTGAAAATAAACATAATCCGTCATTTTTTTACTTGTTAACAAATATATATGTTTAGCTGTTGCAGAGTTTAACATGTTTAATGCAATATTTCACTTAATAAAAATATGTAGAAAGTTAAGTTTGTTTTGATAACATTTTGACTACAATGAGTTGATTGAATGTAAATATGTTGTAGAGTCAGCAGGCTATGATCATATTTATCCAGGCTCCCCCGAGGGCGGCACGGGGCCCACCTCACACACAGAATACTGGGTAGTCAAGGCAAAAAACACGGCTCTTCCCACACATTAAACTCATACCTAAATGGGCAAAATTTTTAGAAGTCTTCCAGTGCCATTTGGCAGAGGAGGCAATCCTTCTCTGCCAAAGCTGAGACTAGGATTGTCTAGGCAGTCCTAGTCAATCCTCCTAGGCGGAGGATTGACTAGGACTCAAGGACAATCCCTGGCTAGGACTCGATCCAATGTTACCAAATTGCTTATAAGGGACAGGGCGAGTGTGCTATCTGTTTAGGTTAACAGACCTGGTCGCTACACTACCTCGTATAATGTTTAGGTTAACAGACCTGGTCGCTACACTACCTCGTATAATGTTTAGGTTAACAGACCTGGTCGCTACACTACCTCGTATAATGTTTAGGTTAACAGACCTGGTCGCTACACTACCTCGTATAATGTTTAGGTTAACAGACCTGGTCGCTACACTACCTCGTATAATGTTTAGGTTAACAGACCTGGTCGCTACACTACCTCGTATAATGTTGATGATGTGTACCTACCGTTGAGAGTGTGTAACCCGTCCTCTTAAAATTACGTCGCTTTTCGATCATATGTTTGTATGGCCAAAAATAGACGTAATTTGAAATGAAATCGGCTGTCGAAATGACGTACTGTCCCGTTTTCTGTTGCGAGTCCTCCGGCTTACTCGGTTAGGTTAGGAGAGGCAATATTCAAACAAAAGTTTTCATGACGTTTTGATACCTTATGAGAACTTCCTGCCCTCCTAACCTACAAGAGGTCCATTAACTTACTGTTTTGGACAAAAACAATCCAAAATTTATTTTCAATTATTTTTCATTTTCAAATTACGTCCATTTGGCAAACGGCCAAATTCGGACATAATTTGTAAGAGGACAGGTTGCAGTTATTGATTATCAATCCTTGAACTACTATGAAGACGACACAATGGTATGAAACACATTTGTTAGGGTTTGGAACACCGAAGTGCTTAAAAATATTTTACGAAAATAACAAGCGATGATAACATCATAAAGAAAAAATTAATTGAATTATTAATATAAAAAAGAAACGAAAATAAGTAACATTCAAAGATGTTATACAAATAATGCTTAAGTACTTTTTATTTTTAACTTTCTTTTTAAATTTTTATAAGCATTATATTATATCTATGAAACTTTATAAAACATATGACATTATTTTTCAAAATTATTAATATGGCTATGAATTGAATAATAGTTACTACTTTATTTAATTCCCTGAAATTTTTTTATCTGATTTCCTGAGACCCAATAACCCAAGTGCCCTCGACGACGACTGGAAGCCGGCGGCTTGGCGAAGGTCCCTTCTTATTTTGACTTGACGATCTTTTCCAGGAATATTTCAAAATTAATGACAGTTTTAGCATTTACGATTTCGGCGAGTTGGCGGTACTATGGGTTTATAACCCTTAGGGTGAAAATGCAATTAATTTTCTCAATCGTACATTGTGGCTTTTTTGAGCTTGACACCGTTGCTCCTTGTTTGTGTTACATTGTGGCTTGTTGAGCTTGACACTGTTGTTCCTTGTTTGTGTTACATTGTGGCTTGTTGAGCTTGACACTGTTGTTCCTTGTTTGTGTTACATTGTGGCTTGTTGAGCTTGACACTGTTGTTCCTTGTTTGTGTTACATTGTGGCTTGTTGAGCTTGACAGTGTTGTTCCTTGTTTGTGTTACATTGTGGCTTGCTGAGCTTGACACTGTTGTTCCTTGTTTGTGTTACATTGTGGCTTGTTGAGCTTGTCACTGTTGTTCCTTGTTTGTGTTACATCTGACCTTCTGAAGAAAATATCCGGATCAACGTCCTCTAACTTGTTCAGTATTTCAAGTTTCACTGCGATGAGATCTTTAAGCATTCCTCGTAGCGAGGTGGTAACGGGCTCACTTTTCGTTCCGTAAGCACTTTGACCTGAATTCGTATCCTGGGCGGGGAGAATTGACTTGGCGCCAATCCCTAACTGTAGTCTCTATTCACCCAGCAGTGAATGGGTACCTGGTTGTTTAATAATTTGGCGTGTCGTTTTCCAGGGAAAATTAGGATTAACGACTTACCCGAACAATGTGCGTTCTAGTGTCTTTACAACCATGTAACAACTCTTGTATAAATAAATAAATAATAAATAAATAAATAAATAAATAAATAAATAAATAAATAAAAATAAATAAATAAATAAATAAATAAATAAATAAATAAATAAATAAATAAAGGTCCGCCCTGTCATTCCTGGTGTGCAGTGTTGTTAGCCCTGTGGCCCTCAACCGTTCCTGATACGTGAGATGACTTAGTTCTGGAATTATTTGTGTTTTTTTTTTTTTGAGATATATACAAAAGTTGTTACATTCTTGTACAGCCACTAGTACACGTAGCGTTTCGGGCAGGTCCCTGGAATACGATCCCCGCCGCGAAGAATCATTTTTTTTTATCCAAGTACACATTTTACTGTTGCGTTAAACAGAGGCTACAGTTAAGGATTTGCGCCCAGTAAATCCTCCCCGGCCAGGATACGAACTTATGACATAGCGCTCGCGGAACACCAGGCGAGTGTCTTACCACTACACCACGGTGACTGAAGTCTCGAAGTCTACACCACGGAGACTGTATCATTCTCATTTCCGACTTTACCATAAATCTTTGTGTTATATGCAAGTTGGATGATGTGAATTGTAATAGTCTCGTCAAAGTCCTTAATGTATATAACAAAAAGGTTTGGTCCCAAAATGAACCCTTGTGGCACCCCACTTATCACATTTTTCCATTCAGATTCGTTTCTATTTAGCACGACACTTTGTTTTCTTTCCTTCAACCATTGTTTTATCCTTTGTAATATTTTACCATTTATTCCATGGGTCTGTAATTCCTTGCCAGTCTTTCATGTGGGACCTTATCAAAGGCTTTAGCAAAGTCCATGTATACTACATCCACCGGAAGATCTTTGTCTGAGTAGCTGGTTACCGTTCCCACAAATGTGAGCAGGTTTGTACGGCAGGATCTGTTCTTAACAAACCCATGTTGTGTCGATTGTACAATATGTTCACTGTAAGATGGTGAATGATTCCCTCCCTGAAAATTCTCTCCACGAGCTTCCAGATGTGTGATGTCAAGTGATCGGCCGGAAAGTT
>WNGS01004946.1:30915554-30927920 GCA_020271785.1 Procambarus virginalis
TCTCGCCACACTGACCAGTTCATTAACACTACCACAAGACAACACTGCAGCGTCCACACCAGCCACCAGCTCTCGCCACACTGACCAGTTCATTAACACTACCACAAGACAACACTGCAGCGTCCACACCAGCCACCAGCTCTCGCCACACTGACCAGTTCATTAACACTACCACAAGACAACACTGCAGCGTCCACACCACCCCACCAGCTCTCGCCACACTGACCAGTTCATTAACACTACCACAAGACAACACTGCAGCGTCCACACCAGCCACCAGCTCTCGCCACACTGACCAGTTCATTAACACTACCACAAGACAACACTGCAGCGTCCACACCAGCCACCAGCTCTCGCCACACTGACCAGTTCATTAACACTACCACAACAACACTGCAGCGTCCACACCCCCACTCTCGCCACACTGACCGTTTCATTAACACTACCACAAGACAACACACTGCAGCGTCCACACCAGCCACCAGCTCTCGCCACACTGACCAGTTCATTAACCTACCACAAGACACACTGCAGCGTCCACACCAGCCACCCCCACTCTCGCCACACTGACATTTCATTAACACTACCACAAGACAACACTGCAGCGTCCACACCAGCCACCAGCTCTCGCCACACTGACCAGTTCATTAACACTACCACAAGACAACACTGCAGCGTCCACACCAGCCACCAGCTCTCGCCACACTGACCAGTTCATTAACACTACCACAAGACAACACTGCAGCGTCCACACCAGCCACCAGCTCTCGCCACACTGACCAGTTCATTAACACTACCACAAGACAACACTGCAGCGTCCACACCAGCCACCAGCTCTCGCCACACTGACCAGTTCATTAACACTACCACAAGACAACACTGCAGCGTCCACACCAGCCACCAGCTCTCGCCACACTGACCAGTTCATTAACACTACCACAAGACAACACTGCAGCGTCCACACCAGCCACCAGCTCTCGCCACACTGACCAGTTCATTAACACTACCACAAGACAACACTGCAGCGTCCACACCAGCCACCAGCTCTCGCCACACTGACCAGTTCATTAACACTACCACAAGACAACACTGCAGCGTCCACACCAGCCACCAGCTCTCGCCACACTGACCAGTTCATTAACACTACCACAAGACAACACTGCAGCGTCCACACCAGCCACCAGCTCTCGCCACACTGACCAGTTCATTAACACTACCACAAGACAACACTGCAGCGTCCACACCAGCCACCAGCTCTCGCCACACTGACCAGTTCATTAACACTACCACAAGACAACACTGCAGCGTCCACACCAGCCACCAGCTCTCGCCACACTGACCAGTTCATTAACACTACCACAAGACAACACTGCAGCGTCCACACCAGCCACCAGCTCTCGCCACACTGACCAGTTCATTAACACTACCACAAGACAACACTGCAGCGTCCACACCAGCCACCAGCTCTCGCCACACTGACCAGTTCATTAACACTACCACAAGACAACACTGCAGCGTCCACACCAGCCACCAGCTCTCGCCACACTGACCAGTTCATTAACACTACCACAAGACAACACTGCAGCGTCCACACCAGCCACCAGCTCTCGCCACACTGACCAGTTCATTAACACTACCACAAGACAACACTGCAGCGTCCACACCAGCCACCAGCTCTCGCCACACTGACCAGTTCATTAACACTACCACAAGACAACACTGCAGCGTCCACACCAGCCACCAGCTCTCGCCACACTGACCAGTTCATTAACACTACCACAAGACAACACTGCAGCGTCCACACCAGCCACCAGCTCTCGCCACACTGACCAGTTCATTAACACTACCACAAGACAACACTGCAGCGTCCACACCAGCCACCAGCTCTCGCCACACTGACCAGTTCATTAACACTACCACAAGACAACACTGCAGCGTCCACACCAGCCACCAGCTCTCGCCACACTGACCAGTTCATTAACACTACCACAAGACAACACTGCAGCGTCCACACCAGCCACCAGCTCTCGCCACACTGACCAGTTCATTAACACTACCACAAGACAACACTGCAGCGTCCACACCAGCCACCAGCTCTCGCCACACTGACCAGTTCATTAACACTACCACAAGACAACACTGCAGCGTCCACACCAGCCACCAGCTCTCGCCACACTGACCAGTTCATTAACACTACCACAAGACAACACTGCAGCGTCCACACCAGCCACCAGCTCTCGCCACACTGACCAGTTCATTAACACTACCACAAGACAACACTGCAGCGTCCACACCAGCCACCAGCTCTCGCCACACTGACCAGTTCATTAACACTACCACAAGACAACACTGCAGCGTCCACACCAGCCACCAGCTCTCGCCACACTGACCAGTTCATTAACACTACCACAAGACAACACTGCAGCGTCCACACCAGCCACCAGCTCTCGCCACACTGACCAGTTCATTAACACTACCACAAGACAACACTGCAGCGTCCACACCAGCCACCAGCTCTCGCCACACTGACCAGTTCATTAACACTACCACAAGACAACACTGCAGCGTCCACACCAGCCACCAGCTCTCGCCACACTGACCAGTTCATTAACACTACCACAAGACAACACTGCAGCGTCCACACCAGCCACCAGCTCTCGCCACACTGACCAGTTCATTAACACTACCACAAGACAACACTGCAGCGTCCACACCAGCCACCAGCTCTCGCCACACTGACCAGTTCATTAACACTACCACAAGACAACACTGCAGCGTCCACACCAGCCACCAGCTCTCGCCACACTGACCAGTTCATTAACACTACCACAAGACAACACTGCAGCGTCCACACCAGCCACCAGCTCTCGCCACACTGACCAGTTCATTAACACTACCACAAGACAACACTGCAGCGTCCACACCAGCCACCAGCTCTCGCCACACTGACCAGTTCATTAACACTACCACAAGACAACACTGCAGCGTCCACACCAGCCACCAGCTCTCGCCACACTGACCAGTTCATTAACACTACCACAAGACAACACTGCAGCGTCCACACCAGCCACCAGCTCTCGCCACACTGACCAGTTCATTAACACTACCACAAGACAACACTGCAGCGTCCACACCAGCCACCAGCTCTCGCCACACTGACCAGTTCATTAACACTACCACAAGACAACACTGCAGCGTCCACACCAGCCACCAGCTCTCGCCACACTGACCAGTTCATTAACACTACCACAAGACAACACTGCAGCGTCCACACCAGCCACCAGCTCTCGCCACACTGACCAGTTCATTAACACTACCACAAGACAACACTGCAGCGTCCACACCAGCCACCAGCTCTCGCCACACTGACCAGTTCATTAACACTACCACAAGACAACACTGCAGCGTCCACACCAGCCACCAGCTCTCGCCACACTGACCAGTTCATTAACACTACCACAAGACAACACTGCAGCGTCCACACCAGCCACCAGCTCTCGCCACACTGACCAGTTCATTAACACTACCACAAGACAACACTGCAGCGTCCACACCAGCCACCAGCTCTCGCCACACTGACCATCAACTAAAAAACACTTAATAGGAAGTTGACTCGTCTCGTAGCCTATTGGCAGAATGGATCTTTTGTACGCTGTTGACAGACCATACACTAAAAGGTGAAGGGACGACGACGTTTCGGTCCGTCCTGGATCATTCTCATCGACTTGAAAATGGTCCAGGACGGACCGAAACGTCGTCGTTCCTTCACCTTCTAGTGTGTGGTCTGGTCAACATACTTTAGCCACGTTATTGTGACTCATCGCCCTTTTGTATACTAATATGAAGTGGGCTTTTCCGACATATAAGTTAATACAACCATACATTATAGTTTACGTATAGTTTGTTCTAGGTAAGGTTAGGTAACGTGTTTTTAGTATCGTTGATTTAGGGAATATTTACAGTACAGGCTAGAGGCATACGACTCACGTCTCGAATCATTGCTTTGAACAGTGTAACCTTGGATTGTCAATGAGCAATCTGAGAGCAGCAGTACACCGAGAACTTTAACAAAATCTTGTAGATCTGAGGCAAAGTGAAATTGACACTAGTAATTCCATTTATCATCAAACTATCATGCAAGAGGAGCCACACATCTATGGATCATCCAATAAAATCAGCAGACTTCTAGATGTTACTGCTGCTCGGCTTAGACTCGGTTACAAGTATCTCTGGGAATTCTCATTATCTGCCAATGTAGACCTGACCAAATGTAAACTGTGTCAACAAAATTATTCGCACACCCTCCGTCACTATGTGATGGAGTGCGAAAAGATACGTGAATTTAGAGACAATTCTATAACCAATGTTCCAGCGATGTGTTAATATTTCATTCAAAATTATCTGCTACCAGAAATTTTAGCCAAATATCCCCAGTTTGCTAACTGTAGATAGTAACTGAGTGATTGTAACCTATCCACCGCTGCCCGCTGGATGGGAGGCGGTGTGCAGGACAAACATACAAATTGTGACACTAGCTCTCCACATATGACAGTTGCTTAATTTAGAACCTGTACTTGAGGTCGATCTCGAACCCATTGTTGATGTGACGAATTATACTGAATTTTGTAACTAGCTCATCAAGATTGTAACTTGCTTAGCTAAATGAATTGTGGGGTTCAGTCCCTGAGCCCATTATGTGCCTCTGTAACCCTTTCCACTTGTAACGTACGTTGTTTATGTTACGTTGTTGGGTAGATTAGATACACATTGTTTAGTGAGTTTTCATATTTATTCAATAGTCTTGATTACAGTAGTCGGTTGGTGACATTGTCGTAGACGTTGAGACGAAGCCTGGAGCAGAGCTGAGTGAGGCCGGAGTCGCGGAGCTCTGTGTGGGAGAGCATGGTGGCTCGATTGGGAATTGTGAGTGTCTGAACTCGGGGAGCGAGAGCGTTGTAGCTCGACGCGGTCGTAGTCTGCTGTCTGCTCTGTGTTGAAGCTGTAGCGTCTTGGGTCAATTAGAACTGTACACGCCGAGTGCTACATTGTTGACTGTGGAAATTGTACTGTCCGCTATTCCGATTGATGAAGATTAAGCCACCCAAAAGATGGCACGGGCATGAATAGCCCGTAAGTGGTGGCCCTTTGAGCCATTACCAGTATCAATAGATGATACTGGAGATCTGTGGAGGTGCGACTGCACCCTGCGTGACGGGAGATGCCTCCCGTGTGCTCAGTGAACCCTCCGCTATTCCGATTGATTGATGAAGATTAAGCCACCCAAGAGGTGGCACGGGCATGAATAGCCCGTAAGTGGTGGCCCTTTTGAGCCATTACCAGTATCAAAAGATGATACTGGAGATCTGTGGAGGTGCGACTGCACCTTGCGTGACGGGAGATGTCTCCCGGACCAAATGGTGACCAAATGGTGCCGCTATTCCGATTGATTGATGAAGATTAAGCCACTCAAGAGGTGGCACGGGCATGAATAGCCCGTAAGTGTTGGACCTTTTGAGCCATTACCAGTATCAAAAGATGATACTGGAGATCTGTGGAGGTGCAACTGCACCCTGCGTGACAGGAGATGTCTCCCGGACCAAATGTTGACCAAATGGTGCCGCTATTCCGATTATCGCTTGCTTATATGGTGATTACACCTCAGCTCCCTCCAACAAGATGAGAAGAGTAATGTAATTGGAGAAAGGATTGTAGCTTCTGTAAATAGTGCTAATTAGTTATGCTATTAAGATAATGAGATAATGGAGCAAGTATAAGATTAACTCGCTACACACTACCGCCCACAAGATGGGTATGGGGTGCATAATAAATGAACTAAACTAACTATGAACAGTCAGACTTGACAAATTTACAGCTCGTCCTCATCAACGAAGTCCAAATGGTCGTTAATCCAGCCAGCAAACCCCTTGTTTGTGGATGAAAATGGTTTACACACAACCCGACTGATTGTTGCAGTCTCTGTGGTGTATATAGTGGTAAATTAAGACCTCGCCTGGCGTTCCGCGAGCGCTTTGTCATGGGTTCGTATCCTGGCCGGGGAGGATTTACTGGGCGCAATTCCTTAACTGTAGCCTCTGTTTAACGCAACAGTAAAATGTGTACTTGGTTGCTAAAATGATTCTCCGCGAGGGTCGTATTCCATGGGACATAGGATTAAGGAGTTGCCCGAAACGCTACGCGTACTAGTGGCTGTAATAAATTGTAAGAACTCTGGTATATATAAATAAAATTATAATAAAAACACACTTCCGGAACAAGTTTTTTTTCAGGGATATTCCTGCGCGGGCCCTAAGCCTCTGGCTGGCCCACAAGTGTTGCTTGTTTCTGTTTTACTTGGGCGGAGTATGAGTATTTATGACTCGTATGGTCGCTTTAGTAAGATTTTACCAAATGTGTTTAACAACTTCTTCTGCCTGTTAAATCTAAGTTGAAATCTTATTGGGTTTGTAACTGTGCACTGTGTTATAAATGTTCCAGTGATCTGTTGTGGCTGTAACTGTGCACTGTGTTAGATAATGTTCCAGTGGTCTGTCGGGCATTTCTCCACAGTGTTGACATTTCCTCTCATCTTCTGGAACCTGTAAGCCTATTTCCCATGCACATGGGTATCCAAGCCTGATACGATGTAAGTGTACTTCTGTTGTTCTACTGCTCCCTTTCATCAAACTAAGTGGTTCGTAGTTGGTTGAATTCTTGTACCAACCCGCAGATCCTGATGTTGCAACGGCTGTGTTGTGGTCACTGTACATCTTTTGCATTGCTCTGTTTCTAATTACTTTCTCAATCTGTGATAGACTCTGTGGTATGTAAATGTCTACATTTCTTTTCTTAGTTGCAAGTTTTGCAGCTTCGTCTGCAATGTCATTTCCTATTATTCCCACATGACTTGGCACCCAGTTGATAAGTACCCGTCGGCCTTGTCGTTTGAGTGTTTGCATTAATGATATGATATTTGTGATCAGATGCATGTTATCACATGTGTTCTTGTTGCAAGGTTTGAATGGCGGTTCTTGAATCTGTATGTATGATGGCCAAAGCCACTCGATAAAACATTTAAATTATTGAGGCAGCTTCATATTTTCATATCTGTATTATCTACAAAACAAACGAGACAATAATTTATACTCTGGAAATATTAGAGGAACTGCTTAAAATCTGCACAAGAACACAATGAGACTAGGGGAGACAGCAGGAATATACAAAATAACAATATTGAAGAGCACAGGTGTAGTGGTTATGCTGAAACTTTTCAAGACTAAATATATGGGACATAATCAGTTGACCTCTCACGGTGTCCAAGAAAGAACGTGATAAACACCTCCATTGGATACTTGATCAATCAAGTTGTGATTCTTATGTCAGACTGCGACCAGCTGTGTACTCCCCTAGTTGTGCTTGCGGGGGTTGAACTCTGGCTCTTTGGTCCCGCCTCTCAACTGTCAATCAACAGGTGTACAGATTCTTGAGCCTACTGGGCTCTTTATCATATCTACATTATAACTGTGTATGGAGTCAGCTTCCTCCACATCACTGCCTAATGCGTTCCATCTGTTAACTACTCTCACACTGAAAAAGTTCTTTCTAACGTCCCTGTGGCTCATGTGGGTACTCAAGTCTCCACCTGTGTTCCCTTGTTCGCATCCCACCCGTGATAAACTGTTTATCTTTAGCCACCCTGTCAAGTCCTCTGAGAATTTTGTAAGTAGTGGTCATATCTCCACTTACTCTTCTGTCTTCCAGTGTCGTGAGGTGCATTTCATGCAGCCTTTCCTCGTAACTCATGCCTCTTAGTTCTGGTACTGGCCTAGTAGCATACCTCTGAACTTTTTCCAGCTTTGACTTGTGCTTGACAAGGTATGGGCTCCATGCTGGGGATGCATACTTTAAGCTGGGTCATACGTATGTGGTATAAAAGGTTCTGAATGATTCCTTACACAGGTTCCTGAAGGTAGTTATGATGTTAGCCAGCCTTGCATACGCCGCCGATGTTATTCTTTTGACATGGGCTTAAGGAGACAGGTTTGGTGTGACGTCAGCTCCTAGATCTTTCTCTGTCCAATTCATGAAGGACTTCATCTCTCATTTGGTATCTTGCGTTTGGCCTCCTGTTTCCACCGCCTAGTTTCATTGCCTCACATTTACTCGGGTTGAACTTTAGTAGCCATTTGTTGGACCATTCATTGTCTAAACAGGAAGGGTCTGGGAAGGGGGACCTGCAGGAACTCGGGCGTGGGCTAGAGGGATCTGGTATAGAGAGGGTGGGAAGCGAAGGGAGGGTTTGGGGGGGAGGCAGGGGAGAAAGGGGGTCTTGGGGGAGGAGGTTAAGGGAGGGCTGGGGGGGGTTCAAGGGAAACTATTATGTTAAGTATGTCACCTATGCACTTATTTAATGTCAATATTGACTATACGAATTTGCGAGGACGGGTTGCAGTGGGGGTGATGGCGAGTAACAGCCTGGTTGACCAGACCTGATCATAGTCCGGGCTGCAGGCACAGTGATCCCAGGAACCAACATCGCAGGAACAAGCGGCTCTCTTAGTAACGCTCACTGACAAGACAGGTGATTATACCACTTGACAATTTACCACTTGGTCAATACGTCTTCTATTATTTTTTTTTACATACTTGTGCTACTACGTAAATAAAACCAATTATGGTGAATTTATTGAAAAAAAGTTAATTTACAAGTTTCTTCAAATATTTTATTTCCTTTTTAACAAATATTTAAGACAGCATGAACAAATCCACAAGGGCCATGATGAGGATTCGAACCTATGTCTGAGAGGATCCCAGACGCGCCTTAATCGACTGTGCCACGACACGGTAAAAGAATTGCAACCAGGAGTTAATCTGCCCTCACATGGATCCTGCAGTCTCTCCGACACACAAACCAGGGTTTTGGAGACTGGAGAGACTGTCTCCAAAACCCTGGTTTGTGTGTCGGAGAGACTGCAGGATCCCTGTGAAGGCAGATGAACTCCCGGTTGCAATTCTTTTACAGTGTCGTGGCACAGTCGATTAAGGCGCGTCTGGGATCCTCTCGGACGTAGGTTCAAACCCTCGTCACGGCCCTTGTGGATCTGTTCATTTGATGCATCACACTATTGTGATTTCTTTGTGTTATTTAGACAACATCTTTTCTAATGAAATACTTGGAATCATTAAAAATAACTGCAATGCTATAATGTACAAAAAATTATAAATCATATAACATTATTAACAAAACCTTTCCAGTAACATAAAACTTAACACATGTTGACAATGAGAACAGATTATGCAAAAATTGCACAGGACAATCAAGTGTTTGTTAACACGATTAAGAACTGTATTGTATTCTATTAGGACCATTGAGGCATTCGTTAACATTATACACTGTATAATGTATATACTATACAGTGTATTGTACATGTATATTTAAATCATTGTATATTCTATCAACAGTGACCAGTGAGATGTGTAACACGAGACGGCACTGTACTGTAACCTATCATTAGTGACCATAGCAATTCAACAAACAACATACTCGTTTCATAAATCAACTTACAAGAATGACTTGCCCTGTCTGCGTCTCTCTAACTTTTACACACCCAAACTGACAAGACTTGTACGATTTAATGTCCTTGTCACATATACTGTATCTACACACTTATGCAATTTACTCATCACATACAATTATGAATGTTCTCTAAATAGTCTTTGAAAGTTTATCCCGTGAAGGATTAAATATATCAAGGATAAACCAAGAAATAAATTGAAGGAACACTACATAAGAATTGGGTATCTATTGTCTGCAAGACATTACTTTTACACGACCAATGTACAGTATATATCAACATTGTACACCAAAGAGGAAATATAAAAAAAAAATTCAATTAGGAATTCAATCAATTAGGAGTAAAATTTGTTTGGCTAAAAAAAAAAAAAAGGCAGCATACCTTGTTCAGGTGGTGTCAGTGTCAGGTGAGACGTCAGTCAGGTTAATATTATAAAGAGACGAGGGTCAACAGTCAGTGTCAGGTTAATATTATAAAGAGACGTCAGTGTCAGGTTAATATTATAAGAGACGAGGGGCAACAGTCAGTGTCAGGTTAATATTATAAAGAGACGAGGGGCAACAGTCAGTGTCAGGTTATATTATAAGAGACGAGGGCAACAGTCAGTGTCAGGTTAATATTATAAAGAGACGAGGGGCAACGAATGTATAAATGTACTAAACATTACATAACATGACAAAATATACAATAAATGTGTGAAACAAGGCTATTTATTCTACACATCAGCTACCCTCGTGCAAATTAATCTGTCATCGCAGAACACACTCATGACAATTAACAGCTACCTCACTGTATAAGCCTGTCTTATTACAATACGCTTCAACATATAAAACACACATCTGTATCCTGGAACCCCCAATATGATTCTAAACTATTGGTCTCCATACGCCTCTTATCAATGCTTCTTAATAAAAACAATTAAATAAGGTAATCATTCAATTATCATAAACCAAAACGTGTAAAAAAAGACACGTCACCGACTTGGCCCGAGCACATTAGTAACGTAATTAAATTAAATACTGTACCTGTCCTTGATAGTAATACAATTTAGCCTCGTCTACTTCCTTATAGTAAGTTACAGCCTGTGTTGAGGAATATCCACTCCTGCAGACATGTGCACGCAACATTTTATATTTGTGCAAGCACACACAGTATTATGCAAAAAGTGCACACCCATCTTGTACAGTGTAAGGTGGAGAGTACCTACACGAGTCTTGTGCAGTATATCGTTGAGTACCTACACGAGTCAAGTACAGTGTATTGGAGTACCTACACGAGTCAAGTACAGTGTATTGGAGTACCTACACGAGTCAAGTACAGTGTATTGGAGTACCTACACGAGTCAAGTACAGTGTATTGGAGTACCTACACGAGTCTTCTACAGTGTATCGTTGAGAGTACCTACACCAGTCTTCTACAGTGTATCGTAGAGTACCTACACCAGTCTTCTACAGTGTATCGTAGAGTACCAACACCAGTCTTCTACAGTGTATCGTAGAGTACCAACACCAGTCTTCTACAGTGTATCGTAGAGTACCAACACCAGTCTTCTACAGTGTATCGTAGAGTACCAACACCAGTCTTCTACAGTGTATCGTAGAGTACCAACACCAGTCTTCTACAGTGTATCGTTGAGTACCTACACCAGTCTTCTACAGTGTATCGTTGAGTACCTACACCAGTCTTCTACAGTGTATCGTAGAGTACCAACACCAGTCTTCTACAGTGTATCGTAGAGTACCTACACCAGTCTTCTACAGTGTATCGTCGAGTACCTACACCAGTCTTCTACAGTGTATCGTCGAGTACCTACACCAGTCTACTACAGTGTATCGTTGAGTACCTACACCAGTCTTCTACAGTGTATCGTTGAGTACCTACACCAGTCTACTACAGTGTATCGTTGAGTACCTACACCAGTCTACTACAGTGTATCGTTGAGTACCTACACCAGTCTACTACAGTGTATCGTTGAGTACCTACACCAGTCTACTACAGTGTATCGTTGAGAGTACCTACACCAGTCTACTACAGTGTATCGTTGAGTACCTACACCAGTCTTCTACAGTGTATCGTTGAGTACCTACACCAGTCTTACAAGTGTGTGCCAGCAAGACACTTGTAAATTATCTTGTAAAGTGCAAAAATTTACTTATATTTATGGATATGAAGAGTGCTGTATAATCAGCACTTAATTGTTTTCCAATAAAATAATCTTATTATGATAAATAATTGGTTATTGGTCTCTCATGCACAAATATAATTAGTTTACAGCCACAAACCCATCGAGAGTGTATTAAATAACAAATGATTTTAAAACTACTAATATTTTAAATAAATAATAAACACAATTACATCTTAAATGTAAAGTAAAGTAATAATACAATTCTAGATGCCTTGTTGCAACAACTCCCACAAGAGTCTTTACCTGTCATCTGCCTTCAAAGTTGTTATACTTTATACTTTGTTATACTTTCAAAGCCCAGCATGGGGACAAGCTTGTATGGTAAATACTTGCTCCATCAACAGCCTGCAGGCAGGCCACATTTTCCAATATATTCCAGCTGAGACAGCACATCTAGCTGGTATGTGTCCAAATTCCTATTAAAAAAAAAAATAAGCTTGCTTTTCTTCCTAAAAAGTTCTCCTACTTGGTGAAAGAACGTTGAAGAGCCATGAGACTTTGATATTCGTACAGCATTTTCCAACTGTGCCTGTGGCACACATCATTCCAATGCAAGAGGAGAAGTGGCAGATAAACCTCATACAAGAAGAAATTAAATATCTTTCAGAA
>WNGS01004946.1:30946325-30964155 GCA_020271785.1 Procambarus virginalis
AATTATGTAACATTAAAATATATACAATAATTAAATAAAACGTTAATATTCTATTAATTCCTTTTAGGTTTTATATAATAATTTGTTTTAACATAAAAAATAAGAATTATTTTAAGTAATTACTTTACAGGATCAAAACAAACCATCAAAATACTCGCAATAAGTTATATTTTTAAAAGGTAACAAAAAATTACCTATAGTTATTATTTCTTAACAACAAGATTAGAATAATGTACTGCTACTGTATTTTATAAGAAGCTACTGTATATAATATATGATTACAGAATTGATCAGAAACTAGCTAATATTTACTAGCAAACTCTGGGTAGTCTAGTCTATAAGCCTGAGTGGTAGTGGATCACACACCATCATTCTGAGTGGTAGTGGATCACACATCCATCATTCTGAGTGGTAGTGGATCACACACCATCATTCTGAGTGGTAGTGGATCACACACCCATCATTCTGAGTGGTAGTGGATCACACACCATCATTCTGAGTGGTAGTGGATCACACACCATCATTCTGAGTGGTAGTGGATCACACACCATCATTCTGAGTGGTAGTGGATCACACACCCATCATTCTGAGTGGTAGTGGATCACACACCATCATTCTGAGTGGTAGTGGATCACACACCATCATTCTGAGTGGTAGTGGATCACACACCATCATTCTGAGTGGTAGTGGATCACACACCATCATTCTGAGTGGTAGTGGATCACACACCCATCATTCTGAGTGGTAGTGGATCACACACCATCATTCTGAGTGGTAGTGGATCACACACCATCATTCTGAGTGGTAGTGGATCACACACCATCATTCTGAGTGGTAGTGGATCACACACCATCATTCTGAGTGGTAGTGGATCACACACCCATCATTCTGAGTGGTAGTGGATCACACACCATCATTCTGAGTGGTAGTGGATCACACACCATCATTCTGAGTGGTAGTGGATCACACACCATCATTCTGAGTGGTAGTGGATCACACACCCATCATTCTGAGTGGTAGTGGATCACACACCATCATTCTGAGTGGTAGTGGATCACACACCCATCATTCTGAGTGGTAGTGGATCTCACACCCATCATTCTGAGTGGTAGTGGATCTCACACCCATCATTCTGAGTGGTAGTGGATCTCACACACACCCATCATTCTGAGTGGTAGTGGATCACACATCCATCATTCTGAGTGGTAGTGGATCACACATCCATCATTCTGAGTGGTAGTGGATCACATACCCATCATTCTGAGTGGTAGTGGATCACACACCATCATTCTGAGTGGTAGTGGATCACACACCATCATTCTGAGTGGTAGTGGATCACACACCATCATTCTGAGTGGTAGTGGATCACACACCATCATTCTGAGTGGTAGTGGATCACACACCATCATTCTGAGTGGCAGTGGATCACACACCATCATTCTGAGTGGTAGTGGATCACAAACCATTCTGAGTGGTAGTGGATTACACACCATCATTCTGAGTGGTAGTGGATCCCACACCCATCATTCTGAGTGGTAGTGGATCACACACCCATCATTCTGAGTGGTAGTGGATCGCACACCCATCATTCTGAGTGGTAGTGGATCACACACCCATCATTCTGAGTGGTAGTGGATCACACACCATCATTCTGAGTGGTAGTGGATCACACACCATCATTCTGAGTGGTAGTGGATCACACACCATCATTCTGAGTGGTAGTGGATCACACACCCATCATTCTGAGTGGTAGTGGATCACATACGCATTCAATATTCCATCAATATCCATCCCGTCTTGAGTACTGCTCAGTACTCACTTCCCCCTTCAGAGCAGGTTATCTTGAGATGATTTCGGGGCTTTAGTGTCCCCGCGGCCCGGTCCTCGACCAGGCCTCCACCCCCCAGGAAGCAGCCCGTGACAGCTGACTAACACCCAGGTACCTATTTTATTGCTAGGTAACAGGGGCATAGGGTGAAAGAAACTCTGCCCATTGTTTCTCGCCGGCGACTGCGATCAAACCCAGGACCACAGGATCACAAGTCCAGCGTGCTGTTCGCTCGGCCGACCGGCTCCCGGGTTGCACTAAGTGAATACATTGACTGTGCTTCAATCAAAATATGATACAAGACTTAAGAAACATTAATATGATTCTATAAATAAAACACAATTGATCAGCCAGATATGAAAATAACAGATATCCTGACTGCACCAACAAGTTGAAATGTGAAGGCAATAGCTCAAAGATGATAGCCTACAAACACCTTCACAAGTCTGAATGTGATGAGTTTCATGATCTACTTGCTAAATACCAGCTAAATAAAACCAGCTAAATACATTGTATGAATAATAAGTGGCTGCAAAAGTGAAAGGTATTGTCTGAATGCAAGCCTGGCATCTCAGCACTTAGTCCCTTGAAAGGTATTGCTTATTCGGGTGCTACATAACAGGCAAGGCTAATTGTTGCTTGTTGTTTAAGATTCAGCTACTCAAAGCAAAAAGTTGTGAGTAACACGGGCTATGGTGAGCCCGTAGTGAACTTACCTGGCACAGGAGCGGGGCTGTAACTTGCTAGGCAAGTGTACAGCCATTCCTCTGTTACATTATACCTCTCATGATGTGGGTCTGCTGCACCATAAATCTGTTCAACAAGGTCTGTCAGTCAACCAGCATTTTGATGCACAAATATTTGGCAATGTTTTGTATTTACAATATGGCTGACACAGAATGGCTCAGGATGAGATGATGATTAGTTGATACCCTTTGAGGGGTTGGCCTCAATATACAAGTCATTCATATGTAGTACAGAAGACCCTCACTCTTCAGGTAAGTTCGAAGAGCATGAAATTTGAAATAGACAACTTAGTTTCTAGAGGCACAGTTTTTAGTGCATGGGGTCAAGTTTGGCCATGCACAAGGAAGATTAGGCTAATGAATTGGAGTAGTACGAGATTTGCACAACTGAGATGTTACATCACAGCACAATGCCCAAATAAACATTGACCTTGTGAATGCTCGCAAATGACTTGTATTTTAACGGAGAAGCCGATTGTGTGTGCGTACTATGGTAGTCACTAGGAACAAGCCACAATGTTGTGCAAAATGCTAAATCTTGGTAGCCTATGCAAAGATCTCAATCAAGTTTGTAAGACAGACCTCTCCTTTCTAAAATCATGCATTTTTGTAAGTTACATAAGTTGCTAAGTTATTTCACTGTAGATGTTACACTATTCTGTTTCCTATCCTTGTCTCCAGCATTATACAAGGTACACATGCCATGTGACACAAGTCTGTAGTTTAAGTCCTCATGTATATTTTCTTTCTCAAATATGGCACCACATTACTGACCTTAGTCAGAGGGTTATGTAGTAACCTGCTGCCTCTTTCAATATCTTCAGTAAAATTTGCTCTGGTTACATCTAATACTTTCCTTAACTCTTCCTAGTTACTACTGTACCATTTTCCCCACAATGGTTTCCAGCCTTTCATCATAATTTGCACCAGCCCTTCACTCTAGTACAATGTTGAAAACTTCCTGGAATCTCTTTGCTGACTTCTTCCGAGACCTGTGAAGTCTTCACCTCATATTTGATATAGTCTAGTAACTTGGTACTCATACTGTTGACTTTCGTCTTATATGACTGTGTAGTAGCCAAAGTTGCTCGTACGCTTTAGCCGTTAAAGCGAAGATGTGCCTGCACATATGGCCTGCACCCATATGTGCAGGCACCGTCAGAAGCTTCAAAACTCTTTGCAGTATGATAAAAACTATAAGGAAGATGGGACACCCACGAGCTTGGCTCTCATACTATAACTACATTTATTTAATAACTTACAGAATTACACACACACACACACAATATACACACAGCATATATAAAATATGCAATAAACTTTTTACAAAGTGAAAACTTCTTATTAGATCTACAATATAAAGGAATATTAAATTCCAATTAAAGCACTGGGGTGAACTATATAAACAGGCGTCATGTGATATTACAACTGTGGTAGAAGTCCCAATCAACTGTTTAGTCATTCTGCACAATCAACTCTTTGGAAAAAAACGAGAATAACAGTGCAACATTTATGCTCAAAATGAAGATTGTTCTCTGCATAACTTTTGTTTATACATACAAAAAAAGATTGATCTAATTAAATAGAGTAATACTAATGAGCAATATGTAGGTACAGCCATCTCATTTTACTTGCATTTTAATCGAGAACTTTCTCCATGGTTTCTCAAGATATCCCTAAGTTGATCCGGGGTGTTGACAGGTAACATACATTTGAAATTCTGGCAGACATAAGCAAGAGTTTCATCATTAGTGACGGGGTGGTACCTGCTAAGGGAGGAGTGTCGGGAGTACATGAATGAATCTTTATTATCATCTGCCAGCAAAATGACTCGATTTGGCATAGCCTCTGAGTGGATTATTTTAGCATCTTTTTCAAAGAATCGCTGACGTTTTTTCCTGCCAGGATAATCTGCACAGGTGATTTCTGACGTAACAAGAGGGCTGTTGTCATTTCAGGAAGAGCAATAGGGATCTTGTTCAGTCGGTCGGAAAAAGGCAAAATAGAGCCTCTGCCTTGGTGCTATAGTCTGAGCGACCAAAACGTATCTCAGCCGTATTAAGTTCCCCACAGAGACTGAGTTCGCTGAGGGCTCTGCTCCATCCTGGTTATAAAAAATTATAAAAAAAAAGGCTATACTTAAAGAAACAAACTTGCTATATAAAATCTTAAAATAACTTATTGGATATTAAAATTTTTTTTAATATTATGTATATTTTAATATTATATAATTAATCTTTTACAAATATATGATTAACACTAGAAAGTGAAGGATGACGACGTTTCGGTCCGTCCTGGACCATTCTCACAACGACTTGAGAATGGTCCAGGACGGACCGAAACGTCGTCGTCCTTCACCTTCTAGTGTGTGGTCTGGTCAACACACTTTAGCCACGTTATTGTGACTCATCGTCTGCATATATGATTAACATTTGAAACGCAATAAATATAATATTTTGTTAAATAATTTCTACAAAGATCGAGTCCGAAGGTGGACTGAAATACATAAATATAATAAATAAATAAAAATAAATAAATATTAATTTAGGGAAGGTACAAACATACAAGAGATTTTACAAAGGTTGAGGATTTATAGATAGAGTTAGTACATACAATGCCTAAAGCCACTATTACGCAAAGCGTTTCGGGCAGGAAAAACTTAAATGACTAAAGCTTAATACTAATTGACTATAAAGAATAAAATGTGTTGAGAACAAATAAAAATAGAGATAAAAGGGGGGAACATGGGTGAAAAAGCAGCACAAATACAATTAGACATGTTGAACTACATATATTTTCCTCGAGGCAACAGAGTGGTGGATTCATCCTCGACGTTATTCAACGGAGACCAGAACCATCAATTATGGCCGCTTGTGCTGCTCCAGATATTGTTCTCCTCCAGACTTCCAGTACAAGGATGAGCAGGGAACTATGAGGGGAAAACAACCCAAATATATATACATCATCCCAGCTATATAATATATGGAAATAGACAAGTCTTTTATATACGTCTTTATTTATTAAAAATACAAAATTATGAAAAACTATTATAAAAATTGTTAAATTATTAATTTGCTAAAAATATTAAACAAATAAATAATAAGTATATAGATATTAAATAATATCTACACAACCATTTCCACAACCAGCCACAGAAATGGTTGTGGCTGTACACAACTATAAAAAAATATTAAACTAAGTAGAATAAAAATATTAAACTAAGTAGCTGTAAAATATTAAACAAATAAATAATAAGTATATAGATATTAATAATATCTACACAACCATTTCCACAACCAACCACAGAAATGGTTGTGGCTGTACACAACCATTTCCGTCCCCTTTACCCGTTCATCCGATCGTGCTACAGTGGGGACTCTAAGCTCCTTTTGGGGAGCATGAAATAAACTCCTGTGAAGGTGTCCAACAAGGTGACCCCTTAGCACCCCTCCTTTTCTGCCTAGCTATCAAAGAGGTCACTGATAGTCTGACAAGCGAGCTAAACATCTGGTACCTGGATGATGGCACTCTCGCTGGAACCCCAGAAACCATTTTGGAGGATATAAGGAAAATCCAGGAGCAGGGAGCAGCCTTAGGCCTCATTCTCAATGCATCCAAGTGTGAAATAATTTCCCGCAACCCAGACATCACTGGGCAAATACAAAATGTTCTTCCAGACATTCTCATTGTCGAGCCACCGGACTGCACTCTCCTGGGTGCCCCCATTGGCCCACGAGCAATCGAGGAGGTCCTGGCTGCAAAAATCACTGATCTAAAGAGAATGCTGGACAGGATTGACAAGATTGATGCCCATGATGCTCTCTTTCTCCTCACAAGATGCCTGTCTCTCCCTAAGTTGACCTACTTTCTGAGATGTTCTCCATCCTACAGCAGCCCTAAGTTAAATGTGTATGACACCCTTCTGAGGTCCATGCTGGTGAAAGTCCTGAACCTGCCATTGGACGACTCTCAGTGGGAGCAAGCAACCCTTCCTGTAAGACTTGGCGGCCTTGGTGTCCGCACAGCCTCCCAAATTGCTCTACCAGCCTTCCTTTCCTCCTCCCATGCATCGCACGACCTCGTCAGAGATATCTTACCTGCAACCTTGAGAGATTCAGCAGGAATACACGATCCTGCTTTCACTGAATGTTCAAATCAGTGGGATGTTCTGGCAGCCCCAGCAACCATTATAGAGCCAACAAAACAACACAAACAGTCCGGCTGGGACCACCCTCTAGTGGAAAAAGTAGCTGATGCCATGCTCAGCGCCGCAACATCAGACAAGGAGAAAGCCCGCCTCAGAGCAGTGCGTGCCCCCCATGCAGGAGACTTCCTCCTGGCAGTACCCATGTCAGCAATGGGCACGCGCCTAGATCCAGAATCCCTTCGTGTAGCAGTGGCCCTCCGCCTTGGTGCCCCAATTCACACTGAATACAAGTGTATTTGCAACAGGGTGGAAGCAGACCAATACGGACTGCATGGATTGCATTGTGGAAGCACAAAGGGCTGGCATGCAAGACACAACGAGGTCAATGACATCATCAAGAGAAGCCTCGTCTCAGCTAAGTGCCCAGCGGAGAGAGAACCTCGCATCCTAAGGATCCAGAACCCGGATTTCCCCGCACTTCGCCCTGATGGCATCACCATATACTCATGGAAGGAGGGTAGACAGTTGGTGTGGGACTACACATGTGTATCCACCCTGGCTGACACCTACGTACATTTCGGAGCTGATCAAGCAGGTGGGGCGGCCAACCACAGGGAAACAGCAAAATCTCTCAAATATAGGCGACTGGCAGGCCAATACCTCTTTGTTCCCATAGCGTCTGAGACACATGGCCCCTGGGGCAAGAGTGCCTTGGGATTTCTCAAGGAATTGGGTTCCAAGCTCATCGACGTCACCAGAGACCCAAGGGCTTGCAGTTTTTTGTTTCAGCGCCTCAGTGTGGCGATCCAGAGGGGAAATGCTTGCTGCGTCCTCGGTTCCTGTCCGGAAGCGGAGGAGCTTCAAGAGATACATAACCTTTAGGCATTTGTCTTGTATGTTTTGTAACCTTTAAATACACAATAAAGCATAAAAAAAAATAAAAAAAAAAAAAAAAACAGGAAGGGGGTGGTAGGAGAAAAGCACACAGAAACTGTATTGGAGGGGACCTACATTCCCTCCAATGCGTTGTGTGTGATTTCCTCCGAGGCTATGGGTCCCCCTTCTTCCAGCCAGAGGTGGTACTCCCTTCCAGTATATAGATTAAATTTTATTCTAACTCTTCAGTTAAAGAAAACGGAACATTGTTATTGATGGGAAACAAATATATACCCGAGAGTTAGGCGCCTGTTCTCACCTAGTTGTGCTTGCGGGGGTTGAGCTCTGGCTCTTTGGTCCCGCCTCTCAACCGTCAATCAACTGGTGTACAGGTTCCTGAGCCTAATGGGCTCTATCATATCTACATTATAAACTGTGTATGGAGTCAGCCTCCACCACATCACTGCCTAATGCATTCCACCTGTTAATTACTCCCACACTGAAAACGTTCTTTCTAATTTACGTGTTGACTGCATTCTGGCGATGGTCGAGAGTTAGTCTTATTCTTTATATTTACCGGATATGAATTTATATGACTCTATATAGGTATCCGGGATTGGTATTAACTAAACAAGTATACTTTTGTTTACCCTCAGTTATCTGGCTCGGGTTTTCTATTTTAATTATATTCTGTTATTCTGTCTACATTTATGCACCTTTTAAGTAATATGATGAGTGTTTATAAATAAAAATAATACAATAAAATTATATTGAGAATAAATTATGGCATTAAATATTAAGCGTTTTGTAAATTAATTTTTATTGTATAGAATATTTTTTATTGAATATTTTTTACATTTTTATGGAGTTGGCAAGAAAATCATTCAGTAGTTCTATATAATTAAACAATGGCAAAGTAGTGATTAAAACCTAATGTTATTTTTACTGTCCATTTATAAGGACATAATATCGTATTAGTTTTTTACTTTCCATAAGATGGGTGTGTGATCCACTACCACTCAGAATGATGGTGTGTGATCCACTACCACTCAGAATGATGGTGTGTGATCCACTACCACTCAGAATGATGGTGTGTGATCCACTACCACTCAGAATGATGGTGTTGTGATCCACTACACTCAGAATGATGGTGCGTGATCCACTACCACTCAGAATGATGGTGTGTGATCCACTACCACTCAGAATGATGGTGCGTGATCCACTACCACTCAGAATGATGGTGTGTGATCCACTACCACTCAGAATGATGGTGTGTGATCCACTACCACTCAGAATGATGGTGTGTGATCCACTACCACTCAGAATGATGGTGTGTGATCCACTACCACTCAGAATGATGGGTGTGATCCACTACCACTCAGAATGATGGTGTGTGATCCACTACCACTCAGAATGATGGTTTGTGATCCACTACCACTCAGAATGATGGATGTGTGATCCAATACCACTCAGAATGATGGTGTGTGATCCACTACCACTCAGAATGATGGTGTGTGATCCACTACCACTCAGAATGATGGTGTGTGATCCAATACCACTCAGAATGATGGTGTGTGATCCACTACCACTCAGAATGATGGGTGTGTGATCCACCACCACTCAGAATGATGGGTATGTGATCCACTACCACTCAGAATGATGGGTATGTGATCCACTACCACTCAGAATGATGAGTATGGGGTCCACTACCACTCAGAATGATGGGTGTGTGATCCACTACCACTCAGAATGATGGTGTGTGATCCACTACCACTCAGAATGATGATGTGTGATCCACTACCACTCAGAATGATGGGTGTGTGATCCACTACCACTCAGAATGATGGGTATGTGATCCACTACCACTCAGGATGATGGGTATGTGATCCACTAGCACTCAGAATGATGGATGTGTGATCCACTACCACTCAGAATGATGGTGTGTGATCCACTACCATCAGAATGATGGTGTGTGATCCACTACCACTCAGAATGATGGTGTGTGATCCACTACCACTCAGAATGATGGTGTGTGATCCACTACCACTCAGAATGATGGGTATGGGGTCTACTACCACTCAGAATGATGGGACAGGGGCAGGAAGCCCTGAGGGCCATCATCTCTACCTACCAAGACAGGGACAGGGAGCCTGCGGCTTGACAAAGTCACTACAACTTGTCAGTAGCAAACACAATCACAGGAAGAGTAATTTCTGTGGGTTGGAAGAAAACGCACCACGTGGGGGCTTAATTTATTATTAATTATATAAATTAATTACTTAACATAATAATTACAAATTACAAAATTAATTATATATAAATTACTTACAAAGTAATTAATACGAAATTTATCACAAATTAAAATAATCATAAATGATAATTAATGAAGTTCTTGCATGAAGAAGCATAGGCTAATTATAACGACTAAATGGATAAATAAATACTGCCTCATAATGAATAGTGAATGGGCATAAAAAATTATACAGCAAATAATGGATAGCCGTTATCATGCTAATGTAATTCAATTGCCGTGAAATCTGTAATTAGACTGCGGTAATTCCAGTTCTTGGTATTCTTGGCTTGTCACTTTGGGGGTTCCGTCGGAGCACCCCCAATCCCGTGAGGGCCAGCGGCGCGGAACCCCCACCCGAAGGGCGAGCGGAAGCTGGCTGCAAAGTGGGTACATGCCTTCTCGGTACCTTGGCCGTAAGCGTGCCCGTATGCCCGGAGAGGCCATTAAAAAACAGTCAGTCTTACATGATCCTGACTGAAAAAGGTACCATTCCGGGCCTACTGGGCAGATGCTGCGAGGAGACGCAGCTTGCTTGGAGGGCCGTCGGAGTACCATCTTGACGAGCCGAGGAGCGGGGAGGCGGGAAGCCCCCACTGTGGACTGGGAGGAGTACATAGCGCGGGTTGTACTCCATGTAGGAAGCGCTTGTCGCCGTGGGGAATGACTGGTCGTTCCGTGTTTTCTTCGTCGTAGTAGCCCGCCTCACAGAGACCAGACCTGATGTCTGGCCCCAGGGCGGGTGTGGGAATGTGAACCCTGTCCTATCCGAGGCCGACTCCCCAGGGTCGACCCCGTGTCGGCTGTTGTCACTGGTGAGCCCCGCGGGTGCTGAGTGGAGGTGTCCGCTTGGAAGCGGGTAGTTCGTCTCCCAGGATACCTCTCCGGGGGGCATGAGAGCCGTGTTCCACCTTTCGGGCCACGCCGCGTGTTCCTCGATCATCACAGGATTTCCTCGTCCTCGTTCGATCGTGGATCTGGAATTATCAAAGCAGTAAGGGTGGGCAGGAGATGGTGTGCCGAGTTAACAAAAAGGCAGAGGCCCAGTTACATAGGATCCGCACCATAATTTGGATAGGGGCATCAGTCTCTGCTGTGAAAGCCGCAATATTACAGGACATTAGGGAAGCAAAAGAGCAGTAACTGACACACTAACGGGCTGAAAGCACAAGTATAAAGAGCTATGACATGTTTAGAATCAAGAATTATATGTGCGGGCAGCGTCAAGCATCCACTAGACAATGTGAAATTGTTATTGCCAGAATTAGGCTGAGATAACTATGGCAGGAAATTAATCCCACAATGGTGATCATTCCAGATGTAAACTATGTGAACAAGAGCTGGGACACACTCTCCAACACTATATCTGTGATTGCCCTGTTATAAGTGACTTCGGACCTAATGGTATGAGGTAGTTTGAACTCTGTAATTACTTCATACACTCAGGAATATTGGAATGTATTCCTGTGTTGTACCCAGAGTTTGTTAGTGTAGGCTGGTAAATATTAGCTAGTTTCTGATCTATACTGTAATGCATCATAAAGAATACAGTAGCAACACATTGATATAATCATATTATTAGCAATTAATAAATGTAGGGAATATTATTACCTTTTAAAATTTATTTTAAGCAAACTAATTTAATAATGGTTGCTATTAGTTTAAAAAAGTTTATAAAAAAATTCTTAGTCCTTTAAAAAACAAATTATTAAATAAAATCTTAAAATTACTTATTGGATATTCAAATTATTTTTTAATATTATGTATATTTTAATATTACATAATTAATCTTTTTAAAAACTAAATGATTAACGTTTGAAACGCAATAAATATAATATTTTGTTAAATAATTTTTATAAAGATGGAGTTCAAAGGTGGACTGAAATACATAAATATAATAAATAAATAAATAAATATTTATTTAGGTAAGGTACAAACATACAAGAGATTTTACAAAGGTTGATGGATTTATAGATAGAGCTAGTACATACAATGCCTAAAGCCACTATTACGCAAAGCGTTTCGGGCAGGAAAAACTTAAATGACTAAGGCTTAATACTAATTGAGTATAAAGAATAAAATGTGTTGAGAACAAATAAAAATAGAGATAAAAAGGGGGGAACATGGGTGAAAAAGCAGCACAAATACAATTAGACATGTTGAACTACATATATTTTCCTCGAGGCAACAGAGTGGTGGATTCATCCTCGACACAACGTTATTCAACGGAGACCAGAACCATCAATTATGGCCACTTGTGTTGCTCCAGATATTGTTCTCCTCCAGACTTCCAGTACAAGGATGAGCAGGGAACTATGAGGGGAAAACAACCCAAATATATATACATCATCCCAGCTATATAATATATATGGAAATAGACAAGTCTTTTATATACGTCTTTTATTTATTAAAAATACAAAATTATGAAAAACTATTAAAAAATTGTTAAATTATTAATTTGCTAAAAATATTAAACAAATAAATAATAAGTATATAGATTAAATTTTATTCCAACTCTTCAGTTAAAGAAAACGGAACATTGTTATTGATGGGAAACAAATATATACCCGAGAGTTAGGCGCCTGTTCTCACCTAGTTGTGCTTGCGGGGGTTGAGCTCTGGCTCTTTGGTCCCGCCTCTCAACTGTCAATCAACAGGTGTACAGGTTCCTGAGCCTATTGGGCTCTATCATATCTACATTATAAACTGTGTATGGAGTCAGCCTCCACCACATCACTGCCTAATGCATTCCACCTGTTAATTACTCCCACACTGAAAACGTTCTTTCTAATTTACGTGTTGACTGCATTCTGGCGGTGGTCGAGAGTTAGTCTTATTCTTTTATATTTACCGGATATGAATTTATATGACTCTATATAGGTATCCGGGATTGGTATTAACTAAACAAGTATACTTTTGTTTACCCTCAGTTATCTGGCTCGGGTTTTCTATTTTAATTATATTCTGTTATTCTGTCTACATTTATGCACCTTTTAAGTAATATGATGAGTGTTTATAAATAAAAATAATACAATAAAATTATATTGAGAATAAATTATGGCATTAAATATTAAGCGTTTTGTAAATTAATTTTTTATTGTATAGAATATTTTTTATTGAATATTTTTTACATTTTTATGGAGTTGGCAAGTAAATCATTCAGTAGTTCTATATAATTAAACAATGGCAAAAGTAGTGATTAAAACCTAATGTTATTTTTACTGTCCATTTATAAGGACATAATATCGTATTAGTTTTTACTTTCCATAAGATGGGTGTGTGATCCACTACCACTCAGAATGATGGTGTGTGATCCACTACCACTCAGAATGATGGTGTGTGATCCACTACCACTCAGAATGATGGTGCGTGATCCACTACCACTCAGAATGATGGTGTGTGATCCACTACCACTCAGAATGATGGTGCGTGATCCACTACCACTCAGAATGATGGTGTGTGATCCACTACCACTCAGAATGATGGTGCGTGATCCACTACCACTCAGAATGATGGGTGTGTGATCCACTACCACTCAGAATGATGGTGTGTGATCCACTACCACTCAGAATGATGGTGTGTGATCCACTACCACTCAGAATGATGGTGCGTGATCCACTACCACTCAGAATGATGGTGTGTGATCCACTACCACTCAGAATGATGGTGTGTGATCCACTACCACTCAGAATGATGGTGTGTGATCCACTACCACTCAGAATGATGGATGTGTGATCCACTACCACTCAGAATGATGGTGCGTGATCCACTACCACTCAGAATGATGGTGTGTGATCCACTACCACTCAGAATGATGGTGTGGGATCCACTACCACTCAGAATGATGGGTGTGATCCACTACCACTCAGAATGATGGGTGTGTGATCCACTACCACTCAGAATGATGGGTGTGTGATCCACTACCACTCAGAATGATGGTGTGTGATCCACTACCACTCAGAATGATGGGTGTGTGATCCACTACCACTCAGAATGATGGTGTGTGATCCACTACCACTCAGAATGATGGGTGTGTGATCCAATACCACTCAGAATGATGGTGTGTGATCCACTACCACTCAGAATGATGGTGTGTGATCCACTACCACTCAGAATGATGGTGTGTGATCCACTACCACTCAGAATGATGGTGTGTGATCCACTACCACTCAGAATGATGGGACAGAGGCAGAAATCCTCGAGGGCCATCATCTCTACCTACCAAGACAGGGACAGGGAGCCTGCGGCTTGACAAGGCCTCTACAAGGAGACCAAAGAGCCAGAGCTCAACCCCCGCAAGCACAACTAGGTGAGTACAACTTATCACTAACAAACAAAATCACCGGAGGAGTAATTTTCTGTTATACAAAGTCAGCTCTTCGAGTACTTGAACACCCAACATGCAGAATAGACACCAGGAATGTTATAACATTCATTATAAACAACATTATTAATTCAAAGAGTAAGAGTTTCCACCTTGCCCGAAACGCTTTGCGTAATAGTGGCTTTAGGCATTGTATGTACTAGCTCTATCTATAAATCCATAAACCTTTGGAAAATCTCTTGTATGTATGTACCTTACCTAAATAAACATTTATTTATTAGTTTCAGTTTCATGTGTATGGCTCCCGTCTCACAGGTCCAGGATGATGACACAGACAAGGCAGCTAAACTGCTTGTGATAACCCTCAAGTGGAGGTGGACAGGGGCATCAGTCTCTGCTGTGAAAGCCGCAATATTTCAGGACATTAGGGAAGGCAGAAGAGCAGTAACTGACACACTAACGGGCTGAAAGCAAGAGTATAAAGAGCTATGACATGTTTAGAATCAAGAATTATATGTGCGGGCAGCGTCAAGCATCCACTAGACAATGTGGTATTGTTATTGTCAGAATTAGGCTGAGATAACTATGGCAGTGAATTAATCCCATAATGGTGAACATTCCAGATGTAAACTATGTAAACAAGAGCTGGGACACACTCTCCAACACTATATCTGTGATTGCTCTGTTATAAGTGACTTCGGACCTAATGGTATGAGGTAGTTTGAACTCTGTAATTACTTCATACACTCAGGAATATTGGAAATTATTCCTGTGTTGTACCCAGAGTTTGCTAGTGTAGGCTGGTAAATATTAGCTAGTTTCTGATCTATCCTGTAATCCATCATAAAGAATACAGTAGCAACACATTGATATAATCATAATATTAGGAATTAATAAATGTAGGGAATATTATTACCTTTTAAAAAAATTCTAAGCAAACCAATTTAATAATGGTTGCTATTAGTTTAAAAAGTTTTATAAAAAAAATTCTTAATCCTTTAAAAAAAACAAATTATTAAATAAAATATTAAAATAACTTATTGGATGTTCAAATTATTTTTTAACATTATGTATATTTTATTATTATATAATTAATCTTTTTAAAACTATATGATTAACATTTGAAACGGAGGAAAGGGTCCTGAAAGATATTGTTAATAGAAATGTTATCCCTACAGACAAAAATCAGAAGATACAACTAACGATTTACTATAAAACCAAACTAACTGCCAACCTACTCATGAGAAACTCTCCAGACACGAAGCAGAACGCTCTAAAAGAGACCAACGTCGTCTATGCCTTCAAATGCCCTCTTGGGGACTGTAAGCCTCAAAAAACTCAGTATATAGGCAAGACAACAACATCTCTTTCCGGGCATTTATCGATGCATAAGCAACAGGGCTCCATTAAGGAACATATATTCTCTTCCCACAACCAAACCATCACCAGAGAAATCTTAGCAAACAACACAGAAATCATTGATAGATACAGCGACAGCAGGCGGCTTGACATCTGCGAGGCACTACCCATAAAGAAGTCAACACCAGCAATCAACAGCCAATTAACGCACAACTATATTCTACCCACTTCAAGACTCCGCTCCAATATAGAAGCATCAAGAGATATGGGCCAATAGGCCTTCTGCAGTTCTATCTTTACCAACTTCTATCTATACCCATTGTTTTGTACCCCACTATGCTGTACCCCGTATTGTATATCATCACCTCACCAAATGCAGGTATAAGAGCCAATGTTTGTTTCAGTCATAAGTTGTGTGTGGATAAACTAAAGTCTTTGAAAATGTAATAAGTTTTACGAAACGCGCTCAAGTGTCGCGTCAGACTAGAAATAAAATGAATTTTGGATAATTGATTTTTCATTTACCGTCACCAGTAAAAAGAAACATAAGGAAAATCGAGAAAAGTCGTGTTAGAATTATTAATCTTACTTTTTCGGTCATATTTATATAACACATATATATATATATTATATATATATTATTTTTTTTATAATAATAAATAACTAATATATATATATATATATATGATCTATATATATATATTATATATATATAATATATATTAATTATATATATATATATTATTTTTTCTTGAGGGTAAAACTCATTCCTCTGGTGAATGATGCAGAGAAGACACACCGGAAGAAGAAAACAAAGAGTTTTCAGAGAAGATCTTGTGGATTCTCACGGAATACCTAATTCTTTTCTCTCCTACCACCCCTATTATTTTTTGTATGTTTTGTTTATTATATTTTATTGCAATGATCTACTACGTTTAACAGAGACACACACACACACAACACCAAATATCAAACAATTAAACAATCAGCGTTCGAAGACCTCGTCCAGCTCTCTCGGAGGTTGGGTTGCGTACCCAAGGATACAGCACGCATTTCCCTCTGCACCGCGACCACTGAGGCGCCTGGCACAGGAAACTGGCCCTCTTGGGTCTCTAGTCTTTCCAATGAGTTCCTCACCAACCTCCTTTAAAAAACTTAGAGTGCACATTTACCCCCAAGCACCCAGAGGTCTCTGAGGCCTATCGGCATAGTCATATATATATATATATATAGTATTATATACTATAATATATATATATATATATATATATATAATATATATATGATATATTATAATATATATATATTATTATATGATATAATATATAGATATATATATATATATATATATATAATGTCGTACTAGTAGCCAGACTGCACTTCTCAGCTACCTACTATTGTCAAGGTCCCCCGATTTGCCTAATAAGTCAGTTTTACTAACTAGTAATATATTTTTTTCTAATTTTTTTCCTTATGAAATGATAAGGCTACCCATTCACTTACTGTATGAGGTCAATTTTTTTTATTGTAGTTTAAAATTACGTAGATATATGACCGACCTAACCTAACCTACACCTAACACACTACCTATTGATAGGTTAGGTTTGGTTAGGTAGCCGAAAAAGTTAGGTTTCGGTTAGGTTAGCTAGGTTAGGTAGTCGAAAAACAATTAATTCATAAAAACTTGGCTTATTAGGCAATCGGGCCTTGCATAGTAGGGTAGGCTGAGAAGTGCGTTTCTGGCTACTAGGTACGACATACATATATATATATATATATATATATATATATATATATATTATATATATATATATATATGATGTTATTAAATATGACCGAAAAGTAAGATTAATAATTCTAACACGATTTTCTCGATTTTCCTTATGTCTTTTTTTACTGGTGACGGTAAATGAAAAATCAATTATCCAAAATTCATTTTTATTTCTAGTCTGACGCGACACTTGACGCGGTTCGTAAAACTATTACATTTTCAAAGACTTTAGTTTTCTCACAAAACTATAACTTAGACTACATTCTTTATATGACTATGTTTAAACAACTTTCACTTCATTTCTTTATACCTGCATTTGGGTGAGGTGATGATATACAATACGAGGTGATCAACAATAGGGTACAAAACAATGGTATAGATAGAATGTTTAGGTAGAATGAAGAACTGCAGGAAGGCCTATTGGCCCATATCTTCTTGATGCTTCTATATTGGAGCGGAGTCTTGAAGTGGGTAGAATATATTTGTAGC
>WNGS01004946.1:30971532-30987918 GCA_020271785.1 Procambarus virginalis
CATGGAGAATGTATGGAACTGGATGCCAGACCCACTTGCATACCAACTACAGAACAATTATCACACCGAAAGGGAACCACAACTACGACAGGCACTGCCCTTACACAATCAGCACAGGTCAGAACAAACTCAATATGTCCACGCATAATGGGCTTGCCGAAAAAGTCCTCCCAGTCAAACTATCACTAATAGAGTAACCTCATTCATCTTTGCCACATACAAGGACTGAAAACAAGAACAAACAATAAAGTACAGTTCATAAATGGCCTCCTCACGGATCAAATGCAGTATTTGGAGCTTTCACAGAACCCTGCAGGGGAATTGTTGGACACGTGAGATGTTGGATTCCAGGATATAACCCTACAGGTGTGATAGGAAAATTAGGTCACATGGAGGGTGGGTCTGTATTAGGGAAGAGCCTTGTGTGCTTGGAGCTCCTTAACGTTACAAATGAGGTGGGTGGAGGTACTGGATTAAAAATAGAGAAAATAAATTTAGTGATTATTCTAATATCCAAACCGCCAGATGCAACGGCTGAGGAATTCACAGAACAGATAAACAAAATAGAGAATAGCCTTGATAATTTGGAGAACCCAATACTGATATTATCATCTTCCTAGGTGACTTCAACTTGCCTAGTCTCAAGTGGAGAATAGCAAACAATATATTATACCAGGAAATCAATCGGGACCTAACCAACCACAGATTAGAGAACTACTTAGATTCTGTGACAAATTTCACTCAGTCAGCAGATATCGGAGCCAACGAGAAATGAAAATATTCTAGATCTGTCTTTAAAACAATGAAGACATTATCAGAGACATTACGATATCATACCACATATTCAGATCACAAGCTCATTGAAGTGCAAACGACCATCAATACTCCAATAGACCTAAAACGTTGATAAAGCGAGAGGGCTATTCAGTAATCAATTTAATAATAAAAGGATAGACTGGGAGATAATAACAGGGAACTTACAAACATTCCATGGGAAACTGTTTTAAGTAATAAAAGTCCTACAGAAGGAATAGAAAAACTGACTTCGGAAGCGTATCAAGTCTGTCTGAAACATGTTCTCTTGAGGAAAGCCAGAAAGAGATCCAACGTAGAAAGAGAACGCAGACGACACTATAAACGCAGGAAAAGAATAACGGAACTGCTATGCAGACACGAATTTCCCGTCAAAGAAGGAATAATTTAAATAGGGAGATTGAAGAAATCGAGCGGAAATTGAAACACTCATATGAAACTGAAGAAAGGCAGTTAGAACAGAAAGCAATTCAGGAAATAAAGAAAAATCCAAAATACTTCTTCACATATGCGAAATCAAAAGCAAAAACTACTGCCAGTATTGGACCTATTCGTACAAGTGAAGGTTCATACACGGAGGATGACAAAGAAATTAGTGAAATCCTAAAAAAGCAGTATGAGGACATGTTTAGCACTCCAATAAACAACATGAAAGTAGAAGATCCAGACAATTTTTTTATGCGGGATACCAAAACCCCTGTAAATATAACTGATATCAACACGAGCGCACTAAATTTTGAAAGAGAAATTGAAAACATGCCCATGCACTCGGCCCCAGGTCCAGACTCATGGAATTCAATATTATAAAGAAATGCAAAGTGCCGGTAGCACAGGCACTCAGTATAGTGTGGAGGAAGAGCTTGGACACGGGGGAGATACCAGATGCACTTAAAGTAGCAGACATAGCCCCTCTACACAAGGGAGGGAGCAAAGCATTGGCAAAGAATTATAGACCAGTTGCACTAACATCGCACATAATAAAAGTATTTGAGAGAGTGATTAGGAGTCAGGTCACCAATTTCATGGAGACCAATGACCTTCACAACCCAGGCCAACATGGATTTCGAGCGGGAAGATCGGGCCTCTCACAGCTACTTGAGCACTACGATAAGTCACTGAGGCATTAGAAGAAAAAAACAGAATGCTGATGTGATATACACGGACTTCGCAAAGGCTTTCGATAAATGTGACCATGGCGTGATAGCACACAAAATGAAGTCAATTGGAATAACCGGTAAAGTAGGACTGGATAACTCAGTTTTCTCGTCAAACAGGACTCAGCGAGTAACGGTCAACCATATAAATCTAGTCCAAGTGCAGTTAAACTCTGTACCTCAGGGTACAGTCCTTGCGCCGCTGCTTTTCCTTATTCTCATATCAGATATAGACAAAATCAAGTCACAGCTTCGTATCATCCTTTGCAGATGACACAAAAATCAGTATGAAAATTACCTCGGCTGAAGACATTGAAAACTTCAAGCTGATATCAATAAAGTTTTCGACTGGGCATCAGAAAATAATATGATGTTTAACAGTGATAAATTCCAGGTACTCAGGTACGGTAAAAATGAGGACCTTAAACATAATACAGGGTACAAAACACAATCAAATGTGCCCATAGTAGGAAACAGCATGTAAAGGATTTGGGAATAATGATGTCTGACGACCTAACGTTTAGGGAGCATAACCAAGCAAATATTGCGACAGCCAGAAAAATGATAGGATGGATTATAGAACTTTCAAATCCGGGATCCCATCACAACGGTTGTACTCTTCAAGTCACTTTGCTGTCCCGTCTTGAGTACTGTTCAGTACTCACTTCCCCCTTCAGAGCAGAGAGATTGCCGAAATAGAGGGAATACAGAGAACATATACAGCACGCATAGACGCGATAAAGCACCTAAATTATTGGGATCGTCTCAAAGCTCTCCAAATGTACTCACTAGAAAGAAGACGAGAGAGATATCAAATAATATACACCTGGAGATACTGGAGGGCCAGGTCCCACATCTACACAGTAAAATAACAACGTACTGGAGTGAACGATATGGAAGAAAATGCAGAATAGAACCAGTGAAGAGCAGGGTGCCATAGGCACAATCAGAGAACACTGTATAAACATCAGAGGTCCGCGTTGTTCAACGTCCTCCCAGCGAGCATAAGAAATATTGCCGGAACAACCGTGGACATCTTCAAGAGGAACTAGATTTATTCCTCCAAGAGTTCCGGACCAGCCGGCTGTGGTGGGTATGTGGGCCTGCGGGCCCGCTCCAAGCAACAGCCTAGTGGACCAAACTCTCACAAGTCAAGCCTGGCCTCGGGCCGGGCTTGGGAGTAGAAGAACTCCAGAACCCCCATCAACCAGTTCAACCAGGTACAACCAATACTGAATGGGAGATGTTGATCCAGACAAGTTTTTCAACAAGTTAGATGTAACACAAATGTGGAGCAATGGTTGCAAGCTCAACAAGCCACAATGTAACACAAACAAGGAACACAGTGTCAAGCTGGACACTGCTTATAGCCAGAGTCTGTCCTGGACACTGCTTAAAGCCAGAGTCCATCCTGGTCACTGCTTAAAGTCAGAATCCGTCCTGGTCACTGCTTAAAGCCAGAATCCGTCCTGGTCACTGCTTAATAGCCAGAGTCCATCCTGGTCACTGCTTAGCCAGAGTCCATCCTGGTCACTGCTTATAGCCAGAGTCCATCCTGGTCACTGCTTATAGCCAGAGTCCGTCCTGGTCACTGCTTATAGCTAGAGTCCATCCTGGTCACTGCTTATAGCCAGAGTCCATCCTGGACACTGCTCCCTTCTCCATCAACCACTCACTGGCATTTTCCCACCATATCGACAATAGAAATGGCAGTGTTGATGATTCTGATTAGAATCATTTACGTTTGTGATGGTGTTGATTTTGATGATTTTTATTGTGTTTTTATCTTTCTGTAAGACAAAACCAGGCATTATATGAGTTTCTGTAAGCTGCTGTGGAAAGTGACTTTAAGCTGGATGAAATGGGAATATTTGCTTCGGTTGGAAGCTGTCTCCCATGCAGCGAAGACCATCAGAATGTTGACGTTCGAACCTCAAAGTGATGAGGCAATTTGTATCTCTGTGCACCAATTAACAAAGGCTTGTATTTTCAGAACTACATCAAGGCTATGAGGCTGTTTGTTGGCGAGCCCATCTGGACGCCATACAATCGCCCCGCTGACGACATGGAAGCCCGCAAAACCTACGTCGTCGAGCAAAAAAAAGGGTTTGCGGCGAAGTAAATCACAGCAACCAGACGAAAACTTCAAGTATCATTAGCAATTAAAAGTGATTTTCCGTGAGGGGTCCTTGAATGGCCTCGTTGACTGTTGTTAATTGTTGCAAAGTTATATACATTTAATAATTGTTGACCTCTAAGAGTATAACACAAGCAGGATTTAAAATTATTTTTGACATTGAGATTTTTATGCAGCAGATGGCTCAGTGTATCTTTATTACATTGCATAATTATTGTTCATATCTCGTTTAAATGTTGATCGTCTTGTTGGAAATACTATAAATTATATGCATTTTAAAATGTTAGCTTGTTGAATTTTTATCAATAAATTTTATAACATTTGTTATTGGATATTTGCCGTACAGTGTGCTGCTGTTGAGATGGACATTGCCAGTTGTGTACTGTATGTCTCCTGTTGTGTAGTGGTGGACATTGCCATGTGGGTAGTTGTGTACTGTACGTCTCCTATTGTGTAGTGGTGGACAGTGCCATGTGGGTAGTTGTGTACTGTACGTCTCCTGTTGTGTAGTGGTGGACATTGCCATGTGGGTAGTTGTGTACTGTATGTCTCCTGTTGTGTAGTGGTGGACATTCCAGCTGTGTAGTCAGCCCGTTCTTCTAAGGTTTCCCAACGTCGAGAAAACGGTAAATTTAATGTGTCCTCTCCTAACCTACCAGAGGACCAAAAACAGAAAATGGGACAGTACATCACTTTCGCCAGCCGCTTCCATTTTCTTGTACAACAATTTTTGGCCTTATACGAGCAACGTTCTTTGTAGGATGACATGTTGGTGTAGTTGTGTACATCCCATGTTGTGTAGTGTACATTGCTAGTTGTGTAGTGGTGTTCATCCTGATTTGTGTATACTGTACTATGTCTGTAGCGGTGCAGATCTGCGGTTCTATGGTACTATTTGATTTACAGTTACGTAGTAATATAGATGTATTGTAGTTCTGTAGCTCTGCAGTTATGTATTAATATAGATGTACTGTAGTTCTGTAGCCCTGCAGTTATGTATTAATATAGATGTACTGTAGTTCTGTAGCCCTGCAGTTATGTATTAATATAGATGTACTGTAGTTCTGTAGCCCTGCAGTGTTGTAGTGCAATGTCACTATTGCTTGTTGAATGGTTTGAGACTGATGCCATTTTGATTGGAATTTTTCTATGTGCTGTTGTATTGCGTATGCTGTTATATTCTCTTTGTTGCTGCATTGTTTCTATATGTGTTATATTACTATAGTTGTAGTGAATCTATCTTGAGCTGCTGCTACTCATGAGGAAATGGGAGCAATGCGGGGATTTAAACCAGCGTTCAAGTGTGTGTCAATGATTTGTGGGGATTTGAACCTGTGTTCTAGTGACTCAAATGATTTTTTCGTGCAAATATAATGCCATTGTGATTTCTTTGTGTACCAATACTGATGTTATGTATTACTGCTAATAATACTATTACTATACAACTGATATTTAATGGAGACTCGACACAGATGATAGTGTATAGCAAGGAAACTTATTATATGGGTGTTAAGTGCATCATTTTGGTGCTGGGATGGTTTGGGAAGTCACAGGGTTGATAAGGTGATGTCATTAGGCAGCTTGTGGATATTTAAGTGACTAAATTTGCAGCTACATGTGTGTGTGATAAAAGTTATAGATGTCTAACTTAATTGACTTATTAATTGATGAAGATTTAGCCACCCAAGAGGTGGCACGGGCATGAGTAGCCCGTAAATGGTAGATGTTTGGAGTGAATGTGATCTTGGGTCGTAAATAGTCTACGTTGAGACGGCTATGAAATTTTGCATTACAGTTATTTTGTAAGAGCCTGATTCATATATTATAAAGCTACTCTGAATGTGTTGTCAGCATTTAGAAGGTTTAGGAAGTGAAAAATGCACTTATTAACAACTTCAAACACATACATTCAGTATAAATTTCATGCATAATGGTTTAAAATACTACACCATTCCTTAATTACCGTACTATTGAAATATCAGATGGCAGAACACGTCAATATGGATGGATGGATGGATACCGATCAACACATTACACTATTCAAGGTATTTTATTTATAGGGCAACATAAATGGTTTCCTGAGCCAGAGATGTTTTAGTTTGTTTCGTAGAGTCATTTCTATAAGTGCCTCTTACTATTTCCACACACTATAACACTGGAGGTGATAAATTCTTTGGGGAATTGCACAGACTCTTGGAGTCACTCTGGGTCACTCTCCTCTCTACCTTTAGGGTCTGGATTAGAATCTGGCTCTCTACGAGATGCGGGGAAGTTTGGAGAAAACCCGAAACTGGCGATAAAGTGCATCAGAACAAGCAACTGCTTGTATGAAATTAGTTGTCCTGAGGAAAGGAAAGCAATCATTGACATGGGGTGAACATCCCGGCCCTGAAAAACCCAGTTGCCACATACTGACAGCTCAGGTCATGCAGGGTATCTTTGGTACACCCAAATGGCAGAGGTTTCTTCTTCTTTGGAGTTTAGGTGTTCTCGATGCAGTTTTGAGTCAATGTTGGCTCTGTGGCTGCGAACTTCTCGTCTTCTGCCTCGTGTTCTGCCATTTGCAGCATTGGATGCTCATGCGAGATGCATATTTGAATTTCTGTGCAGCTCGCTGTACCTGCCTGCTGACTGTTTTTAATTCTCTTCGTGTGTCTGCTTGATCACTTTGCTTCCTCTTTGCTACCCCTCGAGTGCTTCTTCAGTGGTTTATTCTCTGGGCCATGTCTGGCTGAAGGTGCTATACAATATTTTCTGGTGGACATCCATTTGGTGCAGTTAGGACCATGTGATGCATGATGCAGAGCTTTCTCACCCTCAAGGCTTGTATGACAGACGTATTCAGGCTTCATAAGCTGAAATTTTGGAGGATCTACAAACTCCAGTTTATATACTGTGCTTGAGTGTAATGTATAACTATAGGAAATGCTTAAGGGTGTACTGTGAATGCCTGTTGATGTGTGCAGCTCTACTGTACTGTTTTCTTAATGTTCTGCAAACATTGTGACGAAGTCTAATAATTTACTGTACAACAGTGTTCTTGTAGGCAGAAGTTAGGTACAGTGTTTTCTATCTTATTTTTATACCTTTGTATTGGTGTTTGGTGGGGAAGTGTGAATAGAATAGAATATATTTGTGATAAACTACATGTAAACAATCCCAGTGGGCACAATATCCCGGTGTAATGCTGAATCAATGTTAAATTAACATCAATGTTAAATTAACATTGATAATGTTAAATTAATGTTGATAGTGTTGCTACTGTATCATTGTTAATTCAATGTTGAAATCACATTAAATTAATGTTGATAATGCTGATTTAATGTTGAATTAACATTACACTGGGTTATTGTGTTCACTGGGATATAAACGTGCAGAAAATGTTAACCTGGTCTTCTTTTTTGTACTAAAGGATATACAAATGTTGAACTTGGAATTTATTAAAATAATTAGGCATTCCCTCTTTTGTATTGATATTGCTAAATAAATGTTGGAAAAATATGTTTTATATATATTCCTTGACCATTTCTTGAGGTAACAGAATGGTAGATTCACCCTCGACAAAACGTTACTCAACGGAGGCCAGAGCAGACCAGCTTCCACTTGCCGCAGAACCACCAATTGTGACCACTTGTGCTGCTCCAGATATAGTCGTCCTCCATACTTCCAGTACAGGGAATGTGAGAGAACTATGAGGGGAAAGCACCAAGGTGCTACAACTACATAGCAAGGAACAGTGTCCAACCTCTTGGACACCAATTTCGGGACTGAACGCTGACCTTCTCCAGTACAACAATTCACAATACAAGCTCTAATTTTCTCCCCTCAATACAAACCCTTAATTGCACAAAGAAATCACATTAATGTGATGAATTAATGAGAAAATCAGCAGAAGCCATGGTAAGGATTGGAACCTACACACACTGTATACTACCAGGCATGTGCTGAGTGGTTCAGGGTGTGTGCTTTAGAGTACCCAGTGTGCAGGTTTGAATCCTCTCCATAGTTTCTGTGTTTATCAAAATGTTAAACTACAGAATTGGTATTGGTTGAGTTCCGCGGACGACTCAACGAAGCCTTTATTGCTCCCGAGATTAGCAGGATAAGGATTCTATTTATTACACCATGACAATACAAAACATGAACTTTTTCAGATACAACAGTCCATTTTTGTATGTTTTCCATACAGTATAGTTGCTATAAACGCTATTGCTATCAAAGGATGGAATGATATAAACTTATTCCCAGCTGCCAGTTCAGATATATATCTATAGTTGAAGCTTGAGCCTAGTGCTGGCCTTAACCCCTAAATAGCACAGCTATTTAAAACTACTTCATAAAGGTGTGCACAACTTAAAAAAAAGCTAACAAAAGGGAATTGTAGATAGTGATTGAAGCAGTTTAAGGGTTAGGGCCTATAAACTGCACATTATTAAGGCCAAGACAGTAACTTACTGATCAGGTAGTATTACAATGCCTATACTTTTAACCCAGAACAAATATTAAGACCTAGACTACTACTACGCAACCCACCCTCTGAAATTGTGGCGTAAATGTATTTAGTATTAAAACGTACTGTCTATTCGGAGGATGGGTTGGTTTTACCTACTCTGTAGCCAGCAATTATGTCTGTTCTGTTGAGATTATAATGCAGTTCGTCTTTTATGACAGCATATACTATATCAATACACTTCTCACTTTCATTTTCCACAGGAATATTTATTTATTTATTTATTTATATACAGTATATACAAGAAGGTACATTGGGATTGTGACGATGCATAGCATAGTAATTACATTCTTGTAAAGCCACTAGTATGCACAGCGTTTCGGGCAGGTCCTTAATCTAAGAAAATTTTAAGTAGGTAAATACTTGCAAAATTTATAAAAATGATAACAGTTACATAGCAAGAAAATAAAATTAAAAGATGAGAGAAAATTGCAGGTATACTAAAGCACATAGGTAGCTCAGATTGATTGCAATGACAGCTTGAATGGTAGTTTAACAAAAATTTGTAGGCACAATACAGCATATAGCTAGCACATAAAAGAAGACAGCAATGAACACAATGATAAAGTTGTTTGGGTTAAGTACATAAAGATTGGGAGATTGGGTAACACTAGATACAGAGCAAATTTAAAGCTCAGTGTGGAAACTATGAAGATGAAATTAGGTAATTTTTTTTTTTTTAAATGAGACAAAAGTTTGACAGCTTTCCAATTCAATAGGGAGTGAGTTCCATAGACTAGGTCCCTTAATTTGCATAGAGTGTTTACACAGATTAAGTTTGACTCTGGGGATATCAAAGAGATATTTATTTCTGGTGTGGTGATAATGGGTCCTAATACATCTGTCCAGGGAGAGTTTCAGAGCATGGTTTGCATTTAAGAACAGGGTTTTGTAAATGTAGTTGACACAAGAGAATGTGTGGAGGGAGTTAATATTTAGCAAGTTAGGGATTTAAACAAGGAAGCTGAGTGTTGTCTGAAAGCAGAGTTTGTTATTATTCTGATAGCAGATTTTTGCTGGGTGATGATGGGCTTAAGGTGGTTTGCAGTGGTAGACCCCCATGCACAGATACCATAATTAAGATAGTGGTAGATTAGTGCATAATATAGTGAGAGGAGAGCAAAGTTAGGAACATAATATCTTATTTTAGAGAGTATACCAACTGTTTTAGAGACTTTCTTAGTTATGTGTTGAATGTGGGTGCTGAAGTTGAGTCTCTTGTCTAGGAATAGGCCAAGAAACTTGCCATCATTTTTATTACTGATGTTAATGTTGTCTATCTGTAGCTGAATTGCATTTGTTGATTTGCTTCCAAATAAGATGTAGTAGGTCTTTTCTATGTTTAGTGTTAGTTTGTTAGTTGACATCCATAAGTGGACTTTTTTAATTAATTATTCACAACATTATTTAGTGTATGTGGGTTGGGGTCTGAATAGATGAGGGTAGTATCATCAGCAAACAATATAGGTTTAAGAATATTAGAGACATTAGGCAGATCATTGATATATATAAGAAATAGAAGAGGTCCTAAGATGCTGCCCTGTGGCACTCCAACAGTTATTGGTAGAGTGGAAGAAGTTGTATCATTGATGGTTACACATTGGTGTCTGTCACTAAGATAGGATCGGATGTAGTCAAGGGCAAGGCCTCGGATTCCATAATGCTGAAGTTTAAGTAAGAGGAAGTTATGATTAACAGTATCAAAGGCTTTTCTTAGGTCAATGAAGAGTAAATTGGAAACTCATTTTTGTCAAGGGCTGAGTAGATTACGTCAAGGAGACTAATGATTGCATCATTGGTGCTCTTTTGGGACCTGAAGCCAAACTGGCAGGGCTGAGTATGTCGAATTTTACGAGGTAGGAATAGAGATGTTTGTAGATAATTTTTTCAAATATTTTTTTTTTTTGATAGAATGGGTAGATTTGATATTGGTCTATAATTGTTTGTGTCCGCCGGATAGCCTCCTTTATTCTCAAACTTCAGCACTCACATTCACACATAATTAAGAAAGTCTCTAAAACAATTGGTATACTCTCTAAAATAAGATATTATGTTCCTAACTCCGCTCTCCTCTCACTATAACTATCTCTCCTCTCACTTGTATGTATGTACCTTACCTGAATAAACATATTTATATTTATTTATTTATTTATATTATGCACTAATCTACCCCTATCTTAATTATGGTATCTGTGCATGGGGGTCTACCACTGCAAACCACCTTAAGCCCATCATCACCCAGCAAAAATCTGCTATCAGAATAATAACTAACTCTGCTTTCAGACAACATTCAGCTCCCTTGTTTAAATCCCTAAACTTGCTAAATATTAACTCCCTCCACACATTCTCTTGTGTCAACTACATTTACAAAACCCTGTTCTTAAATGCAAACCATGCTCTGAAACTCTCCCTGGACAGATGTAATAGAACCCATTATCACCACACCAGAAATAAATATCTCTTTGATATCCCCAGAGTCAAACTTAATCTGTGTAAACACTCGATGCAAATTAAGGGACCAAGTCTATGGAACTCACTCCCTAGTGAATTGGAAAGCTGTCAAACTTTTGCCTCATTTAAAAACAAAACCAAAAATTACCTAATTTCATCTTCGTAGTTTCCACACTGAGCTTTAAATTTGCTCTGTATCTAGTGTTACCCAATCTCCCAATCTTTATGTACTTAATCCAAACAACTTTATCATTGTGTTCATTGCTGTCTTCTTTTATGTGCTAGCTATATGCTGTATTGTGCCTACAAATTTTTGTTAAACTACCATTCAAGCTGTCATTGCAATCAATCTGAGCTACCTATGTGCTTTAGTATACCTACAATTTTCTCTCATCTTTTATTTTTTTTCTTGCTTTGTAACTGTTATCATTTTTTATAAATTTTGGAAGTACAATATTTACCTGCTTAAAATTTTCTTAGATTAAAGACCTGCCCGAAACGCTGCGCGTACTAGTGGCTTTACAAGATTGTAATTACAATACTATGTATCCTCAAAATCCCAATGTACCTTCTTGTATATATATAAATACATAAATAAATAAATAAACCAAAGTGGATGGGGACCAAACTTTTCCTTTATATTTCAACATGACTTATACTTCAGTCCGCCCTCACACTCCATCCACGTAGAAATTATTTAACAAAAATATTTATAGTTTTATTAAATGTTAATCTTAGGTTTTGTAAATAGATTAATTGTGTAACATTAAATATATATAATAATTAAAGAAAAAGTTAATATTCTATTAATTCGTTTTAGGGTTTATATAATAATTTGTTTTAACATAAAAAATAAGAATTATTTTAGATAATTTCTTTATAGGATCTAAACGAACCATCAAAATACTCGCAATAAGTTATATTTTTAAAAGGTAACACAAAGTTACCTACAGTTATTATTTCTTAACAAGATTAGAATAATGTACTGCTACTGTATTTTATACGAAGGATTACAGAATTGATCAGAAACTAGCTAATATTTACTAGCAAACACTGGGTAGTCTAGTCTATAAACCTGAGAAGTGGATCACACACAATCATTCTGAGTGGTAGTGGATCACACCCATCATTCTGAGTGGTAGTGGATCACACACCATCATTCTGAGTGGTAGTGGATCACACACCATCATTCTGAGTGGTAGTGGATCACACCCATCATTCTGAGTGGTAGTGGATCACACACCATCATTCTGAGTGGTAGTGGATCACACCCATCATTCTGAGTGGTAGTGGATCACACACCATCATTCTGAGTGGTAGTGGATCACACACCATCATTCTGAGTGGTAGTGGATCACACCCATCATTCTGAGTGGTAGTGGATCACACACCATCATTCTGAGTGGTAGTGGATCACACCCATCATTCTGAGTGGTAGTGGATCACACACCATCATTCTGAGTGGTAGTGGATCACACACCATCATTCTGAGTGGTAGTGGATCACACACCCATCATTCTGAGTGGTAGTGGATCACACACCCATCATTCTGAGTGGTAGTGGATCACACACCATCATTCTGAGTGGTAGTGGATCACACACCATCATTCTGAGTGGTAGTGGATCACACACCCATCATTCTGAGTGGTAGTGGATCACACACCCATCATTCTGAGTGGTAGTGGATCGCACACCCATCATTCTGAGTGGTAGTGAATCACACACCCATCATTCTGAGTGGTAGTGGATCACACACCCATCATTCTGAGTGGTAGTGGATCACACACCCATCATTCTGAGTGGTAGTGGATCACATACACATTCAATATCCCATCAATATCCATCCCGTCTTGAGTACTGCTCAGTACTCACTTCCCCCTTCAGAGCAGGTTATCTTGAGATGATTTCGGGGCTTTAGTGTCCCCGCGGCCCGGTCCTCGACCAGGCCTCCACCCCCAGGAAGCAGCCCGTGACAACTGACTAACACCCAGGTACCTATTTTATTGCTAGGTAACAGGGGCATAGGGTGAAAGAAACTCTGCCCATTGTTTCTCGCCGGCGACTGCGATCAAACCCAGGACCACAGGATCACAAGTCCAGCGTGCTGTTTGCTCGGCCGACCGGCTCCCGGGTTGCACAAAGTGAATACATTGACTGTGCTTCAATCAAAATATGATACAAGACTTAAGAAACATTAATATGATTCTATAAATAAAACACAATTGATCAGCCAGATATGAAAATAACAGATATCCTGACTGCACCAACAAGTTGAAATGTGAAGGCAATAGCTCAAAGATGATAGCCTACAAACACCTTCACAAGTCTGAATGTGATGAGTTTCATGATCTACTTGCTAAATACCAGCTAAATAAAACCAGCTAAATACATTGTATGAATAATAAGTGGCTGCAAAAGTGAAAGGTATTGTCTGAATGCAAGCCTGGCATCTCAGCACTCAGTCCCTTGAAAGGTATTGCTTATTCGGGTGCTACATAACAGGCAAGGCTAATTGTTGCTTGTTGTTTAAGATTCAGCTACTCAAAGCAAAAAGTTGTGAGTAACACGGGCTATGGTGAGCCCGTAGTGAACTTACCTGGCACAGGAGCGGGGCTGTAACTTGCTAGGCAAGTGTACAGCCATTCCTCTGTTACATTATACCTCTCATGATGTGGGTCTGCTGCACCATAAATCTGTTCAACAAGGTCTGTCAGTCAACCAGCATTTTGATGCACAAATATTTGGCAATGTTTTGTATTTACAATATGGCTGACTCAGAATGGCTCAGGATGAGATGATGATTAGTTGATACCCTTTGAGGGGTTGGCCTCAATATACAAGTCATTCATATGTAGTACAGAAGACCCTCACTCTTCAGGTAAGTTCGAAGAGCATGAAATTTGAAATAGACAACTTAGTTTCTAGGGGCACAGTTTTAGTGCATGGGGTCAAGTTTGGCCATGCACAAGGAAGATTAGGCTATGAATGAATTGGAGTAGTACGAGATTTGCACAACTGAGATGTTACATCACAGCACAATGCCCAAATACACATTGACCTTGTGAATGCTCGCAAATGACTTGTATTTTAACGGAGAAGTCGATTGTGTGCGTACTATGGTAGTCACTAGGAACAAAGCCACAATGTGTGCAAAAATGCTAAATCTTGGTAACCTATGCAAAGATCTCAATCAAGTTTGTAAGACAGACCTCTCCTTTTCTAAAATCATGCATTTTTGTAAGTTACATAAGTTGCTAAGTTATTTCACTGTAGATGTTACACTATTCTGTTTCCTATCCTTGTCTCCAGCATTATACAAGGTACACATGCCATGTGACACAAGTCTGTAGTTTAAGTCCTCATGTATATTTTCTTTCTCAAATATGGGCACCACATTACTGACCTTAGTCAGAGGGTTATGTAGTAACTCTGCTGCCTCTTTCAATATCTTCAGTAAAATTTGCTCTGGTTTACATCTAATACTTTCCTTAACTCTTCCTAAGTTACTACTGTACCATTTTCCCCACAATGGTTTCCAGCCTTTCATCATAATTTGCACCAGCCCTTCACTCTAGTACAATGTTGAAAACTTCCTGGAATCTCTTTGCTGACTTCTTCCGAGACCTGTGAAGTCTTCACCTCATATTTGATATAGTCTAGTAACTTGGTGCTCATACTGTTGACTTTCGTCTTATATGACTGTGTAGTAGCCAAAGTTGCTCCTACGCTTTAGCCGTTAAAGCGAAGATGTGCCTGCACATATGGCCTGCACCCATATGTGCAGGCACCGTCAGAAGCTTCAAAACTCTTTGCAGTATGATAAAAACTATAAGGAAGATGGGACACCCACGAGCTTGGCTCTCATACTATAACTACATTTATTTAATAACTTACAGAATTACACACACACACACAATATACACACAGCATATATAAAATATGCAATAAACATTTTACAAAGTGAAAACTTCTTATTAGATCTACAATATAAAGGAATATTAAATTCCAATTAAAGCACTGGGGTGAACTATATAAACAGGCGTCATGTGATATTACAACTGTGGTAGAAGTCCCAATCAACTGTTTAGTCATTCTGCACAATCAACTCTTTGGAAAAAAACGAGAATAACAGTGCAACATTTATGCTCACCATGAAGATTGTTCTCTGCATAACTTTTGTTTTATACATACAAAAAAAGATTGATCTAATTAAATAGAGTAATACTAATGAGCAATATGTAGGTACAGCCATCTCATTTTACTTACATTTTAATCGAGAACTTTCTCCATGATTTCTCAAGATATCCCTAAGTTGATCCGGGGTGTTGACAGGTAACATACATTTGAAATTCTGGCAGACATAAGCAAGAGTTTCATCATTAGTGGCGGGGTGGTACCTGCTAAGGGAGGAGTGTCGGGAGTACATGAATGAATCTTTATTATCATCTGCCAGCAAAATGACTCGATTTGGCATAGCCTCTGAGTGGATTATTTTTAGCATCTTTTTCAAAGAATCGCTGCCATTTTTTCCTGCCAGGATAATCTGCACAGGTGATTTCTGACGTAACAAGAGGGCTGTTGTCATTTCAGGAAGAGCAATAGGGATCTTGTTCAGTCGGTCGGAAAAAATGCAAAATAGAGCCTCTGCCTTGGTGCTATAGTCTGAGCGACCCAAAACGTATCTCAGCCGTATTAAGTTCCCCACAGAGACTGATTGCTCTGCTCCATCCTGGTCTTCTTTAATTCTAAGGAGAATTGACTCGTCCCCAGATTGAGTTATGTAATAGCAATGGAATATACTGTATAGTATATACTGCTGTTCCGCGCAGCTGGCCCTCACGGGATTGGGGGTGCTCCGTCGGAACCCCCAAAGTGACAAGCCAAGAATACCAAGCTTTACAATTACCGTAAATGCTCAGGCAACTTTAAATTAGAGAAGTCTCTTCAATGTATTTGATTACATTAATTCTACTTCTGTATATTAATTTATGGCTTTCACTAATCTTCATTAGTCATCATAATTAATTCAGCTCTATTTACCTATTTTTATATTGAGCTATTATGCTTCTTCAGTAAGGATTATCTAATTTAATCTTTTATGATTGTATTATTAATTAATAATTAATTATTATTATTTTAAAATTAAAATAAGTCCCCCACTCCGTGAGCGTTTTCTTCCAACACAGAAATACTGCTACTGTATAGAATACAGTAGCAGCACATTGCTATAATAATATTATTACATTTTAAAACTTATTTAAGCAAAGTAATTTATTAATTATTAGTATTATTTTAAAAAAAAATATAAAAAAAATTCTTAA
>WNGS01004946.1:30988700-31013733 GCA_020271785.1 Procambarus virginalis
GCGATTCCAAGAGTGTACTTTAAGATGTGTAAAATGTTTGTACCTCAGTGAATTAACTTGTTTTTGGAAATATGTTTTTAATGTGTTTATCCTTGTGTCGTGTTCATGCACCTCTGACATCCTGTTGTGCTGCTTCTCAGATCAAAACATTCTTCGAAGAGCATATCCATGTAGATGAGGAGATCAGGTTCGTCACCGAGGGTTCGGGATACTTTGACGTACGGGATAAGGAAGACAAGTGGATCAGGATCGAGGTCATAGCTGGCGACTTGCTAATTTTGCCAGCGGGTATTTACCATCGTTTCACTCTGGATGCTAAGGTGGGTAGCAGGAGGGCAGGTGGCAAGGATCACACCTAGCAGGACCACTTGGTGGATCCCTGTAAGCTAGCCATTCTGTTCAGCTCTATGTGCATTGAGTCCTGGACCTGTCCAGAGTAACAAGCTACAGGGAGCAACCGAGCTCCCACCAGAAAGTGGCATTACATTACATTAAGTGGTGGGGTTTATCATCTAACAGTATACAGTATAAGTATTTAAGTATATATATATATATATATATATATAATATATATATATATATATATATATATATATATAATATATATATATATATATATATATAAGTATATAACTTAAAAGCTATACATCTTTACATATAATATTATAAATAAAATATTGCTATTATTATTATATCAGATTAATGTGGCTACTGATTAATTCATGTCAATAAACTAATGTATTAAATTGCCTAAACTTAACCTAATCAAGGGCCCATGAATTAAAAATTCTACATCATGCCAATTTTGCGAGCTGCTATGATTTTTAGTGCATAAGTTTTTGGCCTTACAGGATTTATACGTCAAAATGCGATGTACAATTTGAGAGGACGGATTGCTTCCCAAGCATCTAGTTAGCTCCGTACCGTCAGGCAAGCTTAACATACAGGTTCCATAAGGTATTTTGCAGCTCAGCATGGCCATATAAGGGACTTGAGTGCACTGTATGACAGAATCTATCCAGTTAAAAGAAATGCCAGTTTTCCCGTGCTACTGGTGGGATCTCTAGATGTACCTATTAACCAATGAGAACTGTAAACATGCTACACTTCACCACTACCAGATAGATTTGTATAGAGATCTATTGGAGTCAGCATCCATCATTCACTGAAATTTGCACAAGAAGTGGGAGTGCAGTGAAAAAACTAGTCAAACCCAAAGGTACACTCAAATGTACCTTTGACTTAAACCTTTGGGCTGCTAAGCTATTAAGGAACAGAAGATAGTTATTAACTGTATAAATCTCTGGTGTGCTTCCACCTGGATTACTGTATACAAGCATGGAGATCTCATTTTCAGAAGGAACACAGGTGCTTTGGAAAAAGTTCAACACCAGGCACCAAAAATCATTCCAGAATTAACTCAAATCTTGTACCAGGAACGGTTGAGGGCCTCGGGGCTTACGACACTGCAAACCAGTCATGACAGGGCAGATCTCATCTAGACTTTTAAAATACTGAACTAAATACTGAATGGGAGGATGTTGATCCAGACAAGTTTTTCAACAAGTTAGATGTAACACAAATGTGGAGCAATGGTTGCAAGCTCAACAAGCCACAATGTAACACAAACAAGGAACAACAGTGTCAAGCTGGACACTGCTTATAGCCAGAGTCTGTCCTGGACACTGCTTAAAGCCAGAGTCCATCCTGGTCACTGCTTAAAGTCAGAATCCGTCCTGGTCACTGCTTAAAGCCAGAATCCGTCCTGGTCACTGCTTATAGCCAGAGTCCATCCTGGTCACTGCTTATAGCCAGAGTCCATCCTGGTCACTGCTTATAGCCAGAGTCCATCCTGGTCACTGCTTATAGCCAGAGTCCATCCTGGTCACTGCTTAAAGCCAGAATCCGTCCTGGTCACTGCTTATAGCTAGAGTCCATCCTGGTCACTGCTTATAGCCAGAGTCCATCCTGGACACTGCTCCCTTCTCCATCAACCACTCACTGGCATTTTCCCACCATATCGACAATAGAAATGGCAGTGTTGATGATTCTGATTAGAATCATTTACGTTTGTGATGGTGTTGATTTTGATGATTTTTATTGTGTTTTTATCTTTCTGTAAGACAAAACCAGGCATTATATGAGTTTCTGTAAGCTGCTGTGGAAAGTGACTTTAAGCTGGATGAAATGGGAATATTTGCTTCGGTTGGAAGCTGTCTCCCATGCAGCGAAGACCATCAGAATGTTGACGTTCGAACCTCAAAGTGATGAGGCAATTTGTATCTCTGTGCACCAATTAACAAAGGCTTGTATTTTCAGAACTACATCAAGGCTATGAGGCTGTTTGTTGGCGAGCCCATCTGGACGCCATACAATCGCCCCGCTGACGACATGGAAGCCCGCAAAACCTACGTCGTCGAGCAAAAAAAAGGGTTTGCGGCGAAGTAAATCACAGCAACCAGACGAAAACTTCAAGTATCATTAGCAATTAAAAGTGATTTTCCGTGAGGGGTCCTTGAATGGCCTCGTTGACTGTTGTTAATTGTTGCAAAGTTATATACATTTAATAATTGTTGACCTCTAAGAGTATAACACAAGCAGGATTTAAAATTATTTTTGACATTGAGATTTTTATGCAGCAGATGGCTCAGTGTATCTTTATTACATTGCATAATTATTGTTCATATCTCGTTTAAATGTTGATCGTCTTGTTGGAAATACTATAAATTATATGCATTTTAAAATGTTAGCTTGTTGAATTTTTATCAATAAATTTTATAACATTTGTTATTGGATATTTGCCGTACAGTGTGCTGCTGTTGAGATGGACATTGCCAGTTGTGTACTGTATGTCTCCTGTTGTGTAGTGGTGGACATTGCCATGTGGGTAGTTGTGTACTGTACGTCTCCTATTGTGTAGTGGTGGACAGTGCCATGTGGGTAGTTGTGTACTGTACGTCTCCTGTTGTGTAGTGGTGGACATTGCCATGTGGGTAGTGGTGGACATTGCCATGTGGGTAGTTGTGTACTGTATGTCTCCTGTTGTGTAGTGGTGGACATTCCAGCTGTGTAGTCAGCCCGTTCTTCTAAGGTTTCCCAACGTCGAGAAAACGGTAAATTTAATGTGTCATCTCCTAACCTACCAGAGGACCCAAAAACAGAAAATGGGACAGTACATCACTTTCGCCAGCCGCTTCCATTTTCTTGTACAACAATTTTTGGCCTTATACGAGCAACGTTCTTTGTAGGATGACATGTTGGTGTAGTTGTGTACATCCCATGTTGTGTAGTGTACATTGCTAGTTGTGTAGTGGTGTTCATCCTGATTTGTGTATACTGTACTATGTCTGTAGCGGTGCAGATCTGCGGTTCTATGGTACTATTTGATTTACAGTTACGTAGTAATATAGATGTATTGTAGTTCTGTAGCCCTGCAGTTATGTATTAATATAGATGTACTGTAGTTCTGTAGCCCTGCAGTTATGTATTAATATAGATGTACTGTAGTTCTGTAGCCCTGCAGTTATGTATTAATATAGATGTACTGTAGTTCTGTAGCCCTGCAGTTATGTATTAATATAGATGTACTGTAGTTCTGTAGCCCTGCAGTTATGTATTAATATAGATGTACTGTAGTTCTGTAGCCCTGCAGTGTTGTAGTGCAATGTCACTATTGCTTGTTGAATGGTTTGAGACTGATGCCATTTTGATTGGAATTTTTCTATGTGCTGTTGTATTGCGTATGCTGTTATATTCTCTTTGTTGCTGCATTGTTTCTATATGTGTTATATTACTATAGTTGTAATGAATCTATCTTGAGCTGCTGCTACTCATGAGGAAATGGGAGCAATGCGGGGATTTAAACCAGCGTTCAAGTGTGTGTCAATGATTTGTGGGGATTTGAACCTGTGTTCTAGTGACTCAAATGATTTTTTCGTGCAAATATAATGCCATTGTGATTTCTTTGTGTACCAATACTGATGTTATGTATTACTGCTAATAATACTATTACTATACAACTGATATTTAATGGAGACTCGACACAGATGATAGTGTATAGCAAGGAAACTTATTATATGGGTGTTAAGTGCATCATTTTGGTGCTGGGATGGTTTGGGAAGTCACAGGGTTGATAAGGTGATGTCATTAGGCAGCTTGTGGATATTTAAGTGACTAAATTTGCAGCTACATGTGTGTGTGATAAAAGTTATAGATGTCTAACCTAATTGACTTATTAATTGATGAAGATTTAGCCACCCAAGAGGTGGCACGGGCATGAGTAGCCCGTAAATGGTAGATGTTTGGAGTGAATGTGATCTTGGGTCGTAAATAGTCTACGTTGAGACTGCTATGAAATTTTGCATTACAGTTATTTTGTAAGAGCCTGATTCATATATTATAAAGCTACTCTGAATGTGTTGTCAGCATTTAGAAGGTTTAGGAAGTGAAAAATGCACTTATTAACAACTTCAAACACATACATTCAGTATAAATTTCATGCATAATGGTTTTAAATACTACACCATTCNTGAATCTCGGTTATTTTTACAATGGTGAACCTCGCAGTTATTTTTACAATGGTGAACCTCGCAGTTATTTTTACAATGGTGAACCTCGCAGTTATTTTTACAATGGTGAACCTCGAAGTTTTTACAGTGGTGAACCTCGCAATTTTTTACAATGGTGAGTCTCGCAGTTTTTACAGTGGTGAATAATATATTAGTAAATATCAATTGACTAGTAAATAGTAATAGTAGTAAATTACTATTCTCTCCTTCCACCCATTATAGACGAGTTCACAAAATTTATCAGTAGTTAGTTTAGTTCATTATTATGCACCCCATACCCATCTTGTGGGCGGTAGTGGAAAGGGTTATCATTACATCTCCCAATATCAATAGTTCTCATGGCAAAAATTGTTCATTTCTGAAACTCTTAAAATGAAACAATACTGGTTTCCCCCAAACCACACAACCGAAACATTTGAACTTTAAGTAAACAAATAAAATATATATTGGGACCTCAACCACCCATCCCACGATGGTCAGGCGGGCCATGGGGCTTGAAATACTGATACTGTACTTTATATCAACTTGTCCTCTCACAAGAACGTCGCTTTTCGTTCGTAGGCGTTACATAAGGCCAAAAATTGTCGTGCTAGAAAATGGAAGCGGCTGGGAAAGTGATGTACTGTCCCGTTTTCTGTTTTGGGTCCTCTGGTAGGTTAGGAGAGGACACTTTAAATTTGCAATTTTTTGATGTTGGAAACCTTAGGAGGACGGGCTGGATATATATGCTCAACTTAATTTAGCCATTTTAATTTTCTGGACTTAATACAATGTGTTGGTACTACGTAAAGAAGTCACATTAAATATCTTTCTAATACAGACAGATCCATGCGACTATTTTTTTTTAATTTTTACTTTAATACCTCATTTAATTTTTTACTTTATTTTTGTATTCATAAATAAAATTGTCTTAAACTGCTGCCTCATAATTTTCCAGTCTTCTTTTACATGATAAAGTAATATTTTAATATAGATATTGGACATACTGTATATTTCTCACTACCTGTAAGTTTCTTGTTTATCTTATAGCATCTGTAACATTAACTACCGGACTGTAATTGCCAGCTATGACTGTCTTATGTCAACCCATCTAACACCACCACCTTTTGAACAGAGGACTCGACTATGTAACAAATGCAACCAGTTCTCGCACTTGCTAATTGTCAATATCTTGCTTATGAATAAGTGCATAGGTGACATACTAATATATTGTGAATATTTGAGTTTACCCTGAAAAGCTGAATAGAAAACCACAATCTAACTTAACTTTCTTAGTATGTTCAGATGTTACAATTAATACTGAACCTATACCTATATTGATATTACACTTTTAAATATAAAAAATAAAATATAAAATATGTTTATTCAGGTAAGGTATATACATACAAGTGATGTTACATTAATGGATCGGTTTATAGATAGAGCTAGTACATACAATGCCTAAAGCCACTATTACGCAATGCGTTTCGGGCAGGAAGAACATTAATATCTAGAACTTAATACTAATTGAGCATAAAGAATAAAATGTGTTGAGAACAAATACAAATAAAGATAAAAAAGGGGGAACATGACTGAAAAAATAAATATTTTTTATAAAAATAATAAAACAAAACTACAATTAGGCCACTTCGTCAGCGCTGTCCAGGGATCAGTATTATAATCCATTTGCCATAAGTACATATCCCTATAAAACCCATCCAAAGGTATCTTATTTCTTAATGACGTCACTATCCCACCTGCCCTCTCCATTGCGACCCACATAACCCCTCCCTCATCTCCCCCTTCTGTCCTCACCCCCCCCCCAGCATCTCTTCCTGTATATGTAAAATAAAGTAATTATCAGGAGAAAATGCCAAGCCATTACAACTGTATAGCGCTTGGAATAAGAGGATAATGGTTTAGGACAGAGGAAAAAACATATGCATCATTCAGTAAAACTATGCTTTATTGTAAGTATAATGATCCAGACAACTTGTGTAAATTATGCATTGTCTCAATGACATTTACTAAATATGGTGTGAAACTGTATAAACAACTGTGCCTCTACTCTTCAGACCAAACCATCTGCCTTGTTTCTTGCACTAAAATGTATACAAGTCTCCAAACTTGATACATCAATTATAAGTGACTCCTTATCATCCTTAAATGCTCTCAACTCTTTAAGACATAACTGTAACATGCTCGTGTCAGAAGCTAGACACAAATATAACAAAATTATTAATGATTATTAATAATCATCCCAAGATATGATGGTAAAAATAAAAAATATAAAAAATCCATTTCATGTGGATTCCATCACACGTTGGACTCCAAATGCACGATACAGCTGATGAGCTAGCCAAAGAATCTCCCTTCAAGGGAGTTGATTATAACTTTGGATTGCCTATAAAATATGAAAGCAATAATACACCAAGAACCTCAACACTACCGTGTAGATCTGAGGCAAAGTGAAATAAGCACTTGTAATTCCGTCTAACATCATATTATCATGCAAGACGAGCTACATATCTACGGTTCATCCAATAAAGTCAGACTCCTATAGATGTTACTACTGCTTGGCTTAAACTTGGCTATAAGTATTTGGGAATTTTCATTACTTGCTGATGAAGACCTGACCAAATGTCAACAAAATTATACGAACATCCTCTGTCACTAGGGTAGTAGAGTGTAAAAAGATACTACGTGAATTTAGAGATCTCTACACACAGAAATCACAATAGCGTGATGCATGAAATGAACAAATCCACAAGGGGCGTGAACCCTTGTCAAGGCCGTTGTGTTCATTAGAGAACTCTATAACAATGTTCAAGAAATGTGTAAATATTTAAGTCAAAATTATCTACTATCAGAAAATTTTGCCAAATACCCCAGTTTGCTAACTGTAGGCAGTAAATGTGGGTGATTGTAACCTATCCACTGCTACCCACTGGATGGAGGGGTGGGGGGGGGCGGTGTTCAGAATATACATATCATTTATGACACCAGCTCTTCACATATGCAAGTTGCTTTATTTAGAAACTGCACTTGTGGTCGGTCTCGAACCCATAGATGACGTAACATTACACATTACATTATGTAACTAGCTCATCAAGATTGTAACTTGCTTAGCTAAATGAATTGTGGGGTTCAGTCCCTGAGTCCATTATGTGCCTCTGTAACCCTTTCCACTACCGTCCACAGGATGGGTATGGGGTGAACAATAAACTACCACTCACAGTTTGAGTATGGGGTGAACAATAAACTACCACTCACAGCATGAGTATGGGGTGAACAATAAACTACCACTCACAGCATGAGTATGGGGTGAACAATAAACTACCACTCACAGGATGAGTATGGGGTGAACAATAAACTACCACTCACAGGATGAGTATGGGGTGAACAATAAACTACCACTCTCAGGATGAGTATGGGGTGAACAATAAACTACCACTCTCAGGATGAGTATGGGGTGAACAATAAACTACCACTCTCAGGATGAGTATGGGGTGAACAATAAACTACCACTCTCAGGATGAGTATGGGGTGAACAATAAACTACCACTCTCAGGATGAGTATGGGGTGAACAATAAACTACCACTCTCAGGATGAGTATGGGGTGAACAATAAACTACCACTCTCAGGATGAGTATGGGGTGAACAATAAACTACCACTCTCAGGATGAGTATTTGGTGAACAATAAACTACCACTCACAGGATGAGTATGGGGTGAACAATAAACTACCACTCTCAGGATGAGTATGGGGTGAACAATAAACTACCACTCTCAGGATGAGTATGGGGTGAACAATAAACTACCACTCTCAGGATGAGTATGGGGTGAACAATAAACTACCACTCTCAGGATGAGTATGGGGTGAACAATAAACTACCACTCTCAGGATGAGTATGGGGTGAACAATAAACTACCACTCTCAGGATGAGTATGGGGTGAACAATAAACTACCACTCTCAGGATGAGTATGGGGTGAACAATAAACTACCACTCACAGGATGAGTATGGGGTGAACAATAAACTACCACTCTCAGGATGAGTATGGGGTGAACAATAAACTACCACTCACAGGATGAGTATGGGGTGAACAATAAACTACCACTCACAGGATGAGTATGGGGTGAACAATAAACTACCACTCACAGGATGAGTATGGGGATGAGTATAGAACATATTAAGCTCCATATTTAAGTTAAGATCTCTAATTGTGACCGACACATGTGAATGTTTCAGCAATAATTAACCTAAACGTTGATTCTGAATCATGATTAACATACTTTATCTTTACTTGTATTTTGTGTATTTAAGTGACTACTGTACAACTTTATAAGTTAATTTCATTCTGTAAATGATGATGCTAAAGTGCAATTAAGATATCATAGTAACTTTATAGGAAATCGTTATATCCTAAATATATCTTGGTTCTTATACTTGAAATATTGTTATATTAAATGTTTCAAAACAAAGTTTATATCTGTATTTCTAATAAAGTATAAAACATTAATGTTTATCAACACATCTTTATGAATTACATAATTTATCAGTACTGTGCAGTCTGTGTTCCCCACCTGGCTGGACACTGATATCTAGGTAGTATTTATGTGGCCGGTTACTGGTGATTGGTATTATTTAACCATATCTTGGCATTCACTAAAGATATATATTCCCTTGAAATGTAGTCACATTAACGTCTCCATCTCTGGTTTCTTCCGACACACAGATCGTTAAGGTTAATTAACATCCATGCATGTTGACCAGACCACACACTACAAGGTGAAGGGACGACGACGTTTCGGTCCGTCTTGGACCATTCTCAAGTCGATTCGAGAACCTGTTCAACATACTTTAGCCACGTTATTGTGACTCATCGCCAGCATCTATGCATGTTAATTATACAATTGAGTGGCTGGTGTAATTATACAATTGAGTGGCTCACTCCCAGAGTAGGTCCATCCAATTACTTAAAGCTATAGCATGAAGAAATATGACATATTTACCCACTTTAATAATGAATTGAATGCTGAATGTGGAAAACATTGTTTTACTCTGAAATAATCTCTGGAGGACCATCTCAGAGATATGATCCCTCTGATGGATTCACAAAAATAATTTTATCTCTTTTTTTTATAACATATACAAACATTATCTTTATTTGTGAATCTCAAATCTCTATTAATTAATATATCAGAGAACGCAGACAGAGCATGTAGGGTTCAGTGTTCCATGAGTAAAGAGACATGGGAGAGTTTATATAAGTACATAGTAGTTTAAGTAACGAACACATACCAACCAATAACACTCAACATTTATATAACATGCCATTGTCTTATGGGGTTGATTTAACTTCCAGACTTTTTTTTTAATAAAACTTTAATGGTTTGAGGCTATTTATGCTAAATATTAGTGTAAATGTGTGTAAATCACGAAAATTAACACGTGATGAAAAATGTGAGTGTCAGACCATGAAGGAAGAATTGAAACAGGAATTTCCTTAAGTACTTTCGTATCTAATAATACATCTTCAGAAGGATCATCCGTCTGAAGGTGTATTATTAAATATTATTGTAAATTTGCATTCTACAAGTTAATATATTTCGATTTGCGACAATTTGAGCAGAGAAGTGCGACAATTGGGAGGCTCATATACCAGCAAACACTCTCCAGACAACAATATATTTGGACAAGCCGCTCCACAACATTGTTGCTTGGATTGTTGACCTTCTATGGCATCACCTGCCACGTAGTTTCATCTAATTTCACTATAAAATTATAATTCAGAGAAAAAATATATAAACATTAAAAAATTTCATGCTCAATATTTAGCACCAACATTATAGTGAGTAAATATGTCATATTTCTTCATTGTAAATGTAATGCTAGGTGGCTTTGGGTAGCATTGGGTACCTTTGGGTGGTTTTGGTTATTTAAATGGTCTATGTAATTATGAATAGGCTTGCTTAGTCTATGACGAATATCTAACTCTCAAAAGAGAACAAAATATTACAATACATTATGCTGCAGAGTTTTCCTTCAACTGTGAAGTGTATTCCTCACACAGAAAATAAAACAAAAACACCTTTGATGGACATCCCACTTACAACGTGACAGCACGATATTGTCAAAATAAAGCTCACAATTTCCAAACTGTATATAGGAATAATGGAAATGTGTCTTATTATATTTAAACATTTTCTGAAACTTTTACCCCTTTCAACATTTTTAGTATGTTACCTCTATGCAACTTCCTGTGAATTTTCATATTTCCAAATTGACTGAACTTCTTCCCACAGTCTGGACACTCATGAGGTTTGTCACCTGAATGCACTAACATGTGTTTTGTTATAGATCCTCGTACTCGAAATCTTCTGCCACACTCAGCACACTGAAAAGGTTGTTCACCTGAATGCACTAACATGTGAATTTTCATACTTTGACGCCGAGTGAACCTGTTCCCACACTCTGGGCACTCGTGAGGTTTGTCACCCGAATGCACCATCATATGTTTTGTTATGCACCCACGTTCTCTAAATTTTTTGCCACACTCTGCACACTCAAAAGGTCGTGCATCTGAATGCACCAACATATGAGACTTCATACTTTGACGCCAACTGAACCTCTTCCCGCACTCTGAACATTCGTGAGGTTTGTCACCCGAATGCACTGACATGTGTTTTGTTATGGTTCCACGTTCTCTAAATTTTTTGCCACACTCGGTACACTCAAACCGTCGCTCTTCCGAATGCACTAACATGTGAGACTTCATATTTTGACGCTGACTGAACCTCTTCCCACACTCTGGACACTCGTGAGGTTTGTCACCAGAATGCACTAACGTGTGAATCTTCATACTTTCAAGCATACTGAACCTCTTCCCACACTCTGGACACTCGTGAGGTTTATCACCCGAATGCACTAACATGTGAGTCTTTATACTTTGACGCCGACTGAACCTCTTCCCACAATCTGGACACTCGTGTGGTTTCTCACCTGAATGTATTACCATGTGAGTCTTCATATGTCCCAGGTGATTGAATACCTTCCCACACTCTGGACACTGGTGAGTTTTCATCTTTTTTATGATAGGCGATGTGTAACAAAAAGAAGCCGCCTGACGGTTAAGTGGACAGCGCTCGGGATTCGTTGTCCTAAGGGTCCGGATTCGATCCCCGGCGATGGCGGAAACAAATGGGCAAAGTTTCTTTCGCCCTGATGCACCTGTTCACCTAGCAGTAAATAGGTACCTGGGAGTTAGACAGCTGCTACGGGCTGCTTCCTGGGTATGTGTAACAAAAAGGAGGTCTGGTCAAGGACCGGGCCGCGGGGACGTTGAGCCCCGAAAACATCGCAAGGTAGGTAGAGTTTGTGTGAAGGTTTTCTCCTCCGGGTGAGAGAACGAGTGGAAACTGGCAGACGCCTCACGTTAGGGCGTCAATGTTGAGGGTTAGGGAAGCCTTGAGTGTTGCTTCTTAGAGTTAGACTTGATATGAGCACTTGGTGGTCAATGGTGGTGCTTCTTCTTTATGATAAGTGCAGTTTGTGTCAAGGGTTTCCCTTAATGCTCGTATCTGGAAGCTCACCAGTTGTTGTTGTTGACAATGGCGGCGGACGCTTGCACTCCAAGTGTTGGTCGGAGCGATGGTGAAGGCTCTCACTTGGGAGTGTACAGAATACACTTAGATTCCTCTCTGATGCTTTATTGTGGAGGTAACACAATGCCCAGCTCGCCAGACGTCCCCCTCTTCTAGTCGTTCACTCCGGCAGGTCCAATCCTAATATAAATAATAATAATAATAATAATAATAATAATAATAATAATAATAATAATAATAATAATCATAATAATAATAATAATAATAATAATAATTTATTTAGGAACAGTACATAGATAGTTGCAAGTTACAGTACAAACATTCTGTTAGATTTAAAGATAGAGGAAGTACATACAATACCTAAAGCCACTAGTACACACGGCGTTTCGGGCAAGGTGAGAGGGGAAAAAAACACTTCGACTAAACTTAATAGTAATTGAGCTTAAAGTATAAATTGTGTTGAATGAAAAAAAATAATAAAAGATAAAAAAGGGGGGAACATGGTAGAAAATAGCCAATATACAAGTTGTCAACAAACAGCATTTTTTTTTAAATAGTAAGACATGGGTTGACATTTAGAAGTAAGGTAGGTTACATGGAGTTAATTAGGTAGTACTTAGTTTTAATCTTAAACTGGTTGAGAGAGGTACAGTCTTTGACATATTGGGAAGGTCATTCCACATTCTGGGTCCCTTGATTTGTAGAGCATTTCTAGTTTGATTAAGTCTAACTCTTGGAATATCAAATAGGTATTTGTTTCTGGTGTGGTGCTCATGGGTTCTGTTACAACCTTCTAGGAAGCGTTGAAGGTCAGGATTGACATTACAATTCAGAGTTTTAAATAATATGTCTGGTGCGATAGTTAGATATTGTCCTAATAGCAGCTTTGTGTTGGATAATTAGAGGACGTAAATGATTTTGGGTAGTAGAACCCCAAGCACAAATACCATAGTTGAGATAAGGATAGATGAGGGAGTAATAGAGCGTCACCAGGGCAGGGTGAGGATCATAATATCTGATCTTAGAAAGAACGCCAACAGTTTTAGAAACTTTTTTTGTTATATTTAGAATGTGTCCCTGGAAATTCAGCTTGTTATCGATGAGGACACCAAGGAATTTACCATCAACTTTACTACTGATTTGTATATTGTTTATTCTTAAATTAATTTCATTTGAGTATTTATTACCAAACAAAATATACAAAGTTTTGTCAATGTTGAGGGTGAGTTTGTTAGCAGTTAGCCAAAGATGGACTTTATTTAGTTCAGTAACATTTAGAGCAAGGGGTCAGGACTGGAGAAGATGAAAGTTGTGTCATCAGCAAATAAGATTGGTTTGAGGTGTTGAGAGGCATTTGGAAGGTCATTAATGTAGATGAGAAAGAGGAGAGGGCCAAGTATGCTGCCCTGAGAAACACCAATGTTGATGGGTAGGGTGGGAGAAATGGAATTATTCACAGAAACATACTGGAGCCTGTCAGTAAGGTAGGATTGAGGTATTGCAGAGAGTGACCTCTGACTCCATAATGATGTAATTTAAGAAGGTTTTGGTGGTTGACAGTGTCAAAAGCCTTACGCAGGTCCACAAATATCCAACAGGGAACTCATTTTTATCAAGAGCTGTATGTATCAAGTAATCATACTAATAAGTGCATCGTTAGTGCTTTTTTTGGGTCTGAAGCCATATTGACAAGAGCTTAGTATATTGTGTTTGGCTAGATAAGAGTAAAGCTGCTTGTAGATTAGTTTTTCAAATATTTTTGACAAGTTTGGCAGAATTGATATAGGTCTGAAGTTGTTAACATCTGTGAGATCACCACATTTGTGGACAGGGGTTACTCTCGCTTTTTTTTTTTTAGAATATCTGGAAAAGTTTGGAGTTCAAGTGACTTGTTGAAGAGCAATGCAATGCCAGGGAATCTGGAGGCTTTTTTGTATATTAGAGTTGGTATCTCCGCAAGGGCACTAGACTTGGTTTTAAGGGAAAGGATTATCTCATTAACATCAGTGGAATTAGCAGGCGTTAGGTACAGAGACTGTGGATAGTTACCTAAAAAAAAAAAAAAAGTGACTATCGGTCCGTCCTGGACCATTCTCAAGTCGATTGTGACTCGACACAATCACAATCGACTTGAGAATAGTCCCTAAACGTTTGTTATTGTTATAGATTCACCTACTCGGAACAAGTTCCAAGTAGCACGGGCAATGGTGAGCCCGTAACTTACCTGGCACAGGAGCGGTGCAAGTAGCACGGGCTATGGTGAGCCCGTAACTTACCTGGCACAGGAGCGGGGCAAGTAGCACGGGCTATGGTGAGCCCGTAACTTACCTGGCACGGGAGCGGGGCAAGTAGCACGGGCTATGGTGAGCCCGTAGTGAACTTACCTAGCACAGGAGCGGGGCAAGTAGCACGGGCTATGGTGAGCCCATAGTGAACTTACCTAGCACAGGAGCGGGGCAAGTAGCACGGGCTATGGTGACCCCATAGTGGACTTACCTGGCACAGGAGCGGGGCAAGTAGCACGGGCTATGGTGACCCCATAGTGGACTTACCTGGCACAGGAGCGGGGCAAGTAGCACGGGCTATGGTGACCCCATAGTGGACTTACCTGGCACAGGAGCGGAGCAAGTAGCACGGGCTATGGTGAGCCCGTGGTGAACTTACCTGGCACAGGAGCGGGGCAAGTAGCACGGGCTATGGTGACCATAGTGGACTTACCTGGCACAGGAGCGGGGCAAGTAGCACGGGCTATGGTGACCCCATAGTGGACTTACCTGGCACAGGAGCGGGGCAAGTAGCACGGGCTATGGTGAGCCCGTAGTGGACTTACCTGGCACAGGAGCGGGGCAAGTAGCACGGGCTATGGTGAGCCCGTAGTGGACTTACCTGGCACAGGAGCGGGGCAAGTAGCACGGGCTATGGTGAGCCCGTAGTGAACTTACCTGGCACAGGAGCGGGGCAAGTAGCACGGGCTATGGTGAGCCCGTAGTGAACTTACCTGGCACAGGAGCGGGGCAAGTAGCACGGGCTATGGTGAGCCCGTAGTGAACTTACCTGGCACAGGAGCGGGGCAAGTAGCACAGGCTATGGTGAGCCCGTAGTGGACTTACCTGGCACAGGAGTGGGGCAAGTAGCACGGGCTATGGTGAGCCCGTAGTGGACTTACCTGGCACAGGAGCGGGGCAAGTAGCACGGGCTATGGTGAGCCCGTAGTGGACTTACCTGGCACAGGAGCGGGGCAAGTAGCACGGGCTATGGTGAGCCCGTAGTGGACTTACCTGGCACAGGAGCGGGGCAAGTAGCACGGGCTATGGTGAGCCCGTAGTGGACTTACCTGGCACAGGAGCGGGGCAAGTAGCACGGGCTATGGTGAGCCCGTAGTGGACTTACCTGGCACAGGAGCGGTACGTGGCCGAAACGTACGATTCTTCGCGGCAAGGAATCGTATTCCAGGGACCTGCCCGAAACGCTACGCGTACTAGTGGCTGTACAAGAATGTAACAACTCTTGTATATATCTCAAAAAAAAAAAAAAACACGTCGTCGTCCCTTCATTTTCTAGTGTGTGGTCTGGTCAACATATTTCAGGCACGTTATTGTGACTCATCATCTCCAACAAAAAAATATATATTGTATATGTATATATATACTGTATATATATATTCGTCATTGTAGCTCTTTGAAAAACAAACGAAATTCCCGGGAAAGAACCTTCGGATCAGCTGATGATTGTAAACAACAACAAGCTCACGACCTCCAGATCCCGGGTAAATATTGGCACTTTTTGTAGTGTTTTCGGAGGTTTCTACCTCGTGTTTCTACCTCGTGTATTAGGAAAACGTGGTTAGCGTTTAATGAAGGTGTTGATATAATGATTTTATTTTCACTCATAGGGTTTTTAGGCAGTTAGTTAACATGGTAAACGGAGCAGGAATTTAGTGGGTATTTCATATTTGTTTCGACACAAACATCATAGACTCACTAATGACGGCAAATTGAGAAATTGTTAATATTTTGTTTAATATCCTGTATTTACGTTTATCCAGATTGGTCTGTATATTTTTACCAGCCAGAGAGTTACTGCACCTGGCCTGAGGTGGAGAGATGTAATCGTCTTTAGTGACGTCTTTTGTCAGTAAAACTCAGTCTTCCTTAGCTTTCTGACCAAACATCTTACTTTATGTTATCTGAAGAGCGCAGGACTTCCTGGATGTGTGTTCGTCGTGTCTAGTCTATGGTGCTCTGGTGTGGAATATACACTGTGACCTACACTAAAATATTCTGTAAGGTAAAATAAAATATATGGGTACAGTAGTGCTGTGTATATCTGTGTATGTCTTGCATGTGTCGCTGGTGTGACGTCTTGGTCTGTGTTTGGGAGCTGGATTTTGAAGCTTATTTCTGCCTGGAGCGTAAAAATTTCTTTTTAGCAGTCCCCGTGGCGAAGTGATAAGACACTCGCCTGGTGTTTCGCAAGCACTTTGGCCTGGGTTCGTATCCTGGCCGGGCAGGATTTACTGGACGCCAATTCTTAACTGTATCCTCTGTTTACCTAACAGTAAAATGGGTCCCAGGTTGTTAAACGATTTGGCGGGTTGTATTCCGGGGAGTATTAGGATTAAGGACTTGCCCAAAAAGCTATGCGTGCTAGGGGCTGTACAAGAATGTAAGAATTCTTGTATATAAATAAATAAAAAATAAATAAATAATATATACGGTCCGATCGGTGATCTGAGACTTGGCACGTAATACTGTTGTATGCCTATTATTAGGGTTTTTCACAAATTATTATTGAAATAGAAACTAATTCAAACTGCATGAGCTATTGAGATGGAAGAGTTAATGTGATGTGTTTATTTAGAGGTAAAGCACAGTATTATTAGTAGACAGTTATGTTCAGTATTATTAACTGACAGCACTGCACAGTATCATTAGCTGACAGCAATACACAGTGTTATTAGCTGATAGTTATGCACATGTATATCAGCTGACAACTCTGCACAGTATGAGAAACGGACATAGGCGGGACCAAAAAGCCCAAGCTCAACCCCCGCAAGCACAACTAGATGAGTACAGCTCTGCATTTTATTATTAGCTGACATCTCTGCACAGTATTATCAGCTGACAGTGCTGTACAGTATATTAACTGACAGTGCTGCACAGAATGACTAGTATTGTTTAGGTGATACAAAATGTATAATACTGTATCAGACTTAGTTGGTAATACAGTGCAGTACAGCATATACAAAATCGTGCTGATCTTTGTTGATGCAAAAACATGACTAATAGCACCAGTGTGCATTTCTTAACTTGCTAAATATAGCAGAGACAATGACTTTCGATTGATATCTGTACAGGTACACACAACAATACAGATGTGGTATTTTCAGCACTGTTCATTATTGTACTTTATTTAATTGATATCAGGATTGAGAAAGATGGTGCGAGCATGGTACATGGACGAGAGCAACGAGGACCAGAGGATGGAACACCAACAGTCTCCCCCAAAGTTCGTCTCTCTGGATGACCTCTACAAAGACACGGGAGTAATGTACTGGAAGGTAGTACCAAGGAAACTATTAGCAACATAAAAAAAGTAGGACTGGAAGAACCTGCAGAGAGCCTATTGGTTCATGGCTCTTATCTATATCCACACCACCAAACTCACTCGTATATATGTCGAACTATGCTTGAAACTCGCGAATGATCCCACATCTATTATATTACCTGGTAATCTGTTCCATAAGTCAACAGTTTTGGTTATTGTATTTATGGTATCTCTTGTGCAGCGTTTGATACTTTTGTATCTTATTGTACTGTATATTTGTTTGTAATATTGAATACAGTATAAGGTCTCGTAGTACAGTTGGCTTTGTTCTCAACTCACAACCAGGATCCCGGGTTCGATTCCTAGGTGGAATAGAAAAGGTTGGGCACGTTTCCATTCACTTAGTCACTGCACGTAGCGCCGTAAAGTGCGCAGGTGCTTGACTGGTGGTGTACATGATACTTTTTGGTGCTCCTGGGTATATCATAAGTCAAAATTCCCATGCACACATCTGCTTCTAAAAATAAATAGGCATCGGGTAGTTAGGCAACAGTTGTGGGGTTGCATCCTGGGGAGAGTTAGTAGCTTGACCTTGAGGTGGGGGGAAGGGACCTCGATACAAATATATACATATACAGGCTTCCAGTTCCCGACAAAATGAATGTTTAAGAGTTTTGTTACAACTTTGTTGTATACAGTGACTGTAAATCTATTGGATAGCTATAAATGAATTTTATGAACTATTGTATTAAAAGTATAGTTTTGTAAAAACAAAATAGTATTATTTAATATTTTGGGCAAGTTCCAGCAATAGGGATTTTTCATGTTTTGAGTCTGAGGTTCCTGTGCTTTGAAGGTGACCTGTTCTAGATTGTTTTATGACATTTGTGTTTGTCTCTGAAGAGTTGGGCAGTATGGTATAGCACTATATTGATTGGTCAAAGGTAGCAGGGTCATGTGATGATATGTGGAGCTTATGTATCATGATGGGTATAACTTTTGTCTCACATTCTCCTTATTGGTCTCAGGGAGCAGGTTTCACCCTTACTTGTATGGTGTGGTGTCAGGGGGCAGGTTTCACCCTTACCTGCATGGTGTGGTGTCAAGGGGCAGGTTTACCCTTACCTGCATGGTGTCAGGGGGCAGGTTTTCCCTTACCTGCATGGTGTCAGGGGGCAGGTTTACCCTTACCTGCATAGTGTCAGGGGGCAGGTTTACCCTTACCTGCATGGTGTCAGGGGGCAGGTTTACCCTTACCTGCATGGTGTCAGGGGGCAGGTTTACCCTTACCTGCATGGTGTCAGGGGGCAGGTTTACCCTTACCTGCATGGTGTCAGGGGGCAGGTTTACCCTTACCTGCATGGTGTCAGGGGGCAGGTTTACCCTTACCTGCATGGTGTCAGGGGGCAGGTTTCACCCTCACCTGCATCATGCGTGCCACATATGGATGTCCTCTCTGTGCACTCTTCTTTATTTTGAAGTGTACCTTGCTTGTCTTGTAGCCTGGACCGGTGATTCGTGGCCTCAGAATAGACCGAAACAACCTTATCCTACTTGCTAAACCTAACCTACTTGTTGAACCTATTAGATCACCTAATTGAAACTATAATGAAATGTATAGGCATGCAAACACAAAACTATAGTAATGCTGTCTTTGAAAGCAGTAAAAACTGTGTTATTTGATCTAACTGTTGTCCTGAAAGAATATTTTGAGTGAAGATGTTATATTGTCTTGCCATTTGATCTACTGAATGACTCCAGCATGATGTTGGGCCAAGATGGTCAAGTGAGAATTGCTCTCACTAAACCTGAACCAGTTTGCCTCACACCTGTATTTGTACTAGTCCTTGAAATTTACAATGTGCATCTTGTCTTCTGTGTTCCTGCTTATGCTAAACAAAACTTAAAGTACTGTATATCAAGATTATTGTATCTGTCTTTGCATCAAAAATTTGTAAAAAAAAATACAAGGAATGTTGTGGGTTTCAGCTGGATCCTAAAAATTACGAGTCCGAGGGGAAGCTGAACAAGATTAAAACGGAAAGAGGTTACTCGTACATGGACGTCATCCAAGTGTCTCCGGAAAAACTCCATAATTATGAGGAGAAGGTCAGTATCTGTCCTGTGATACAAAGAGAGGGTGCATGTGGATGGTCATTATTTACTTTTTAATACAAGGGGCAGAGCCGGGAATATTGTGATGGCTGGAATGAATATCTTTAGTCTATAATTATTAAGATGGAAACTGGTACGTAATGGATAAAATTCCCTTCGCCTAGTTTAAGTGATAATTAGGTATGGTTTCTATCTCCCAGTTTAGGTGATAATGGATTAAGGTCATAACGACAACATTAAATTTGTAATGGATTAAGGTCTCATTATTTGAATGGGCTGCTAATGAAGTATGGTTCCCATATTGTGAACTATTTATCCTTAGAGAGCTGCATTTTGTTTCAGTTCTTGTTGTGAGCGTTTCTAGTGCCCAGGTGTCCCATTTGTCTTTACCTTCAGGGCCTGACAAGCTCTGCGCATCTTTGGTGTGACTCACCATGATTCAATCTGCCAAGCCCTCTACTTATACAATCCGTCCTCTTGAAAATAACGTCACTTTTGGCTCGTATGCACACTATGGGCAAATTTGGACATAATTTGAAATGAAATTGACTCACAAAAGTGACGTACTGTTCCGTTTTCAGTTTGAGTCATCCGGCTTACTCGACAAGCTTAGTTGAGAAAACTTTCCATTAACGTTTTTCATACCGTTTTGAAACTTCATGAGAATTTCCTGCCCACCTAACCTATCAGAGGACCCTTAACTTACTGTTGTTGAAAAAAAAATCCCAAATTTATTTTAATTTCTTTTTCATTTTCAAATTACGTCCAAATATTCGGCCATACGGGCAAACGGCCAAAAGCGTCGTTCTTTTTAAGAGGACAGGTTGATTTATAAGCCCTCACTCATAAGTAAGCCCTTACTTACCTGGAGACACCGGGAGAGGGTTCTGGGAGTTCTTCTACTCCAGAGCCTGGCCTGAGGCCAGGCTCAAGGTTGTGAGCTTGAGGGATGTCCATCAGTTTTGTTACAAACTGATGGTCTTTTGTACAGTACGTATCTGTGTGTTCTGTTGTGTCGGTATTACCCTCTATCTCGAGGCCTGCGATGTCTGTTTTCGTTAGTCCTTTATTTTAGTTGCAGCCTCTGTCTTTCGATTTGTACTTCTCTCGGTTTGTAGTACCGTGGCTCGATAGGCAGCTGATACTTTAGGTTTGTCTGCCATGTTTGTGTTGTGGCTTGTTGCTTGAGTGGTTACTCGGGAATAGGCCAGTCATGATCTTTGGAGTGTTTTAGAGTTAAGGCTGTTGTTTCTACTGGTGCTATGGTCACTGTTCCTTCTTCCTTTGTTCCATTGTGGCTCCTTTCATCTGGCATGGTCATATAGACTGCTGCATACCCCTCTCCTTGCTCTGGGCTTGCAGATGTTTTAAGGTATGCACTTGCTGTGGGTGTAGCTCAGCCTTTTCCAAGGGATCATCCTTGTCACGTCGATGCCAGAGAGAGTTGAGCCGTTACCTTCTGTCGGGCCCCTGTGGCTCGTTACCCTAATGATGTCCCTAGTCCTCGTCAAGCTTGTGTGGCTCTAGGTCAAGTTTGCCTTGTTTTTTCACTCTTCCTTCCATGTTAAGTTCCATTTTCCCTTCTACTCTGTGGCGAGCTTGTGTGAGCCACTGTTTGGCCCCTCCAGAAAATCAGTGTTGAATGTAATTAAACACCTCTTTTTTTTTGAGCCTTTTAGTGGCTCCTTGGTTTCTCCTCGCCATTCATCAATTAGTGCTTTTTATCAACTCCAGACTAGAGTGTGTTGTTGTGGGAGCTAGGAGCTGCCAGTGGTGCTGCCCAGTGGTGACCAGTTGTGACTAGGAGGATTGGAGCTAACTATTGAGTGAATCGTTTGTGAAGTTATTTGCTGCTTCATTTCTTTTCTTTCTGTGTACCTTGCAGTTGCCTGTGTTGCTTCACATCCTTTCTGGGTGTTTCCTGTGGTGAGGGTCATGATAACAATCTGGTGCTCCCTGTACCACTGTGAGGGGGGGGGGGGGTCTGGTCCTGGCTCTGGTCCCTAATAGGCTATTCATGACTCCTAAGCCTCATGAGTCTCACATGTGTGGAGCTACATCAGTGTGGCCAGCTTCAGGGAGCAATTGAGGCCCAGCCATGAAGAGGCATTTCATTACATTCATTTTTGGTATTTTTATATATTGTATTTTTCCCATTTTTGCGATTCCAAGAGTGTACTTTAAGATGTGTAAAATGTTTGTACCTCAGTGAATTAACTTGTTTTTGGAAATATGTTTTTAATGTGTTTATCCTTGTGTCGTGTTCATGCACCTCTGACATCCTGTTGTGCTGCTTCTCAGATCAAAACATTCTTCGAAGAGCATATCCATGTAGATGAGGAGATCAGGTTCGTCACCGAGGGTTCGGGATACTTTGACGTACGGGATAAGGAAGACAAGTGGATCAGGATCGAGGTCATAGCTGGCGACTTGCTAATTTTGCCAGCGGGTATTTACCATCGTTTCACTCTGGATGCTAAGGTGGGTAGCAGGAGGGCAGGTGGCAAGGATCACACCTAGCAGGACCACTTGGTGGATCCCTGTAAGCTAGCCATTCTGTTCAGCTCTATGTGCATTGAGTCCTGGACCTGTCCAGAGTAACAAGCTACAGGGAGCAACCGAGCTCCCACCAGAAAGTGGCATTACATTACATTAAGTGGTGGGGTTTATCATCTAACAGTATACAGTATAAGTATTTAAGTATATATATATATATATATATATATATATATATATATATATATATATATATATATATATATATATATATATATATATATATATATATATATATATATATATATATATATATATATATATATATATATATATATATATATATATATATATGAAAATGAAAACTCACACCCCAGAAGTGACTCGAACCCATACTCCCAGGAGCAACGCAACTGGTATGTACAAGACGCCTTAAACCACTTGACCATCACGACCGGACAAAATGAGGTGATAGCCGAAGCTATTTGAACCACCCCACCGCCGGCACTCGGATGGTTATCTTGGGCATAGCATTTTACCAAATCAACTCATTCTTTGGGGCACACGTGAGGAACACAAATGCGAACAAGCCTGAATGGTCCCCAGGACTATATGCGAATGAAAACTCACACCCCAGAAGTGACTCGAACCCATACTCCCAGGAGCAACGCAACTGGTATGTACAAGACGCCTTAAACCACTTGACCATCACGACCGGACAAAATGAGGTGATAGCCGAAGCTATTTGAACCACCCCACCGCCGGCACTCGGATGGTTATCTTGGGCATAGCATTTTACCAAATCAACTCATTCTTTGGGGCACACGTGAGGAACACAAATGCGAACAAGCCTGAATGGTCCCCAGGACTATATGCGAATGAAAACTCACAACCCAGAAGTGACTCGAACCCATACTCCCAGGAGCAACGCAACTGGTATGTACAAGACGCCTTAAACCACTTGACCATCACGACCGGACAAAATGAGGTGATAGCCGAAGCTATTTGAACCACCCCACCGCCGGCACTCGGATGGTTATCTTGGGCATAGCATTTTACCAAATCAACTCATTCTTTGGGGCACACGTGAGGAACACAAATGCGAACAAGCCTGAATGGTCCCCAGGACTATATGCGAATGAAAACTCACACCCCAGAAGTGACTCGAACCCATACTCCCAGGAGCAACGCAACTGGTATGTACAAGACGCCTTAAACCACTTGACCATCACGACCGGACAAAATGAGGTGATAGCCGAAGCTATTTGAACCACCCCACCGCCGGCACTCGGATGGTTATCTTGGGCATAGCATTTTACCAAATCAACTCATTCTTTGGGGCACACGTGAGGAACACAAATGCGAACAAGCCTGAATGGTCCCCAGGACTATATGCGAATGAAAACTCACACCCCAGAAGTGATTCGAACCCATACTCCCAGGAGCAACGCAACTGGTATGTACAAGACGCCTTAAACCACTTGACCATCACGACCGGACAAATGAGGTGATAGCCGAAGCTATTTGAACCACCCCACCGCCGGCACTCGGATGGTTATCTTGGGCATAGCATTTTACCAAATCAACTCATTCTTTGGGGCACACGTGAGGAACACAAATGCGAACAAGCCTGAATGGTCCCCAGGACTATATGCGAATGAGTGCCGGGTGGTGGGGTGGTTCAAATAGCTTCGGCTATCACCTCATTTTGTCCGGTCGTGATGGTCAAGTGGTTTAAGGCGTCTTGTACATACCAGTTGCGTTGCTCCTGGGAGTATGGGTTCGAGTCACTTCTGGGGTGTGAGTTTTCATTCGCATATAGTCCTGGGGACCATTCAGGCTTGTTCGCATTTGTGTTCCTCACGTGTGCCCAAAGAATGAGTTGATTTGGTAAAATGCTATGCCCAAGATAACCATCCGAGTGCCGGCGGTGGGGTGGTTCAAATAGCTTCGGCTATCACCTCATTTTGTCCGGTCGTGATGGTCAAGTGGTTTAAGGCGTCTTGTACATACCAGTTGCGTTGCTCCTGGGAGTATGGGTTCGAGTCACTTCTGGGGTGTGAGTTTTCATTCGCATATAGTCCTGGGGACCATTCAGGCTTGTTCGCATTTGTGTTCCTCACGTGTGCCCCAAAGAATGAGTTGATTTGGTAAAATGCTATGCCCAAGATAACCATCCAAGTGCCGGCGGTGGGGTGGTTCAAATAGCTTCGGCTATCACCTCATTTTGTCCGGTCGTGATGGTCAAGTGGTTTAAGGCGTCTTGTACATACCAGTTGCGTTGCTCCTGGGAGTATGGGTTCGAGTCACTTCTGGGGTGTGAGTTTTCATTCGCATATAGTCCTGGGGACCATTCAGGCTTGTTCGCATTTGTGTTCCTCACGTGTGCCCCAAAGAATGAGTTGATTTGGTAAATGCTATGCCCAAGATAACCATCCGAGTGCCGGCGGTGGGGTGGTTCAAATAGCTTCGGCTATCACCTCATTTTGTCCGGTCGTGATGGTCAAGTGGTTAAGGCGTCTTGTACATACCAGTTGCGTTGCTCCTGGGAGTATGGGTTCGAGTCACTTCTGGGGTGTGAGTTTTCATTCGCATATAGTCCTGGGGACCATTCAGGCTGTTCGCATATATATATATATATATATATATATATATTATAATATATTATATATATATATATATATATCTAGATATATATATATATATATATATAAGTATATA
>WNGS01004946.1:31014733-31024822 GCA_020271785.1 Procambarus virginalis
TGTATCAATTCATAAGGAATATAGGGGTCAGTATTAATTGTAACATCTGAACATACTAAGAAAGTTAAGTTAGGTCGTGGTTTTCTATACAACTTATGCAGTGGGAGTAACTCAAATAATTTCCACAAATATATTTCGTATGTCACCTATGCACTTAATTAATAAGTAAAAAGTGATATTGACTAATTATGCAAGTGCGAGAACTGGTTGCATTGTGTTACATAGTCGAGTCCCTACTGTTCAATAAGGTAGAGTGGTGTTAGATGAGGATGTTGACATAAGACAGTCATAGCTGGCAATTACAGTCCGGTAGTTAATGATGACCGATGCTATAAGACTATAACGACAGAAACATTACTACGGTAAGTTGAGAAATCTACAGTATGTATCCACATATTCTCATAGTATAAATGATACAGCTTTCTCATGCTAAAATGAAGAGACTGGAAAATTATGCAGGGCAGCAGTTTATAGACAAATTTATATTTATGACGACAAAACATAAAGTAAAAATTAAATAGAGAGTATATAAGATAAACAAGTTTAAAAGAAAAATAGTACAGACACATGGCATCTGTCGGAGTATATAGATAAGAATATTTATCTTGTGTACTATCTTATACGTAGAGAGTACCAGACACTTGCTAATTAAGTCCAAGAAATTAAATCTTGGCTAAATATAAGAGAGGAGGAGCATATATACTCCAAGCATCTCGTCCTCCTCACAGCGTTTCGCCAACACTCAAAAAATTGCAAATTTTAAGTGTCCTCTCCTAACCTACCAGAGGACCCCAAACAGAAAACGGGACAGTACATCACTTTCCCCAGCCGCGTTCGCATTTCCTAGCACGACAATTTTTGGCCTTATGTAACGCCTACGAACGAAAAGCGACGTTCTTGTGAGAGGACAAGTTGATATAAAGTACAGTATCAGTATTCAAGCCCCCATGGCCGACAAGCTGGACCATCGTGGGAATGGGTGGTTGAGGAGTGTCCCAACGATACTATATCTTTTATTTGTTATCTTAAAGTATAAATGTTTACGGTTGTGTGGTTGTGGGTGGAAACCGAGTATGTTTCATTTTAAGTATTCAGAACATATGAAACAATTTGTGCCATGAAAACTATTGTATTGGAGATAGTAATGATAACCCTTTCCAATACCGCCCACAAGGATGGGTATGGGGTGCATAATAATTGAATCTAAACTAAACTACTGATAAATTTTGTGAACTCGTCTATAATGGGTGGAAGGAGAGAATAGAGAATTTACTAACTATTACTATATATTACTAGTCAAATAGTGTATATTTACTAATATTAATTAGTTCACCAACTGTAAAAAACTGCGAGACTACCTCCATATGTAAAAAATTGCGACTAGGTCACCACTGTTAAAAAACTTCGAGGTCACCATTGCTAAAAATAACTGCGAGGTTCACCACTTGTAAAAATACACTGCGAGGTTCACCACTTGTAAAAATACTGCGAGGTTCAACCATTATGTAAAAATAACCGAGATCACCATTGTAAACAATAATACTGCGAGGTTCACACATTGTAAAAACATCTGCGAAGTTCCACCACTGTAAAAAAACTGCGGAGGGTTCACCATTGTAAAAATAACTGCGAGGCTCACCATTGTAAAAATAACTACGAGGTTCACCATTGTAAAAAATTGCGAAGTTACACCACTGTAAAAAACTGCGAGTTTTAACCATTGTAAAAAAAAATTGCGAGGTTAACCATTGTAAAAAAAAACTGCAAGGTTCACCCATTGTATGTAAAAATAACTGCGAGGTTCACCATTGTAAAAATAACTGCGAGGTTCACCATTGTAAAAATAACTGCGAGTTCACCATTGTAAAACTACGAGGTTCACCATTAGAACAGCTAATGGTGAACCTCCGTTCAACGATGGAGAATCGCAGACGTGACTGAAATTGACAATAGACTCATGACTGCACAGATTAATAGGCCGTTTATAGGAGTGAAAATTCGCAACGGTTCGAGAGAGAGAGGAGTAAACAAAATATATTAGTCATCCCAGAAACCTTAGACACTGCCTATTGAAGGGTGACTCGTGCATATTTTTGTTATGAGTTAATGTTGGGCTTTGTAAGGCATTCACCTATTAGTACTTCCCTATCTGTGTCTGCGGGGAAGTGAGGTCTACCTTTTAATAATCCTTCCCACTACCCATGTTGTGGCTGTTACATTGTATTTTAACTATTATTTGTCGAATCTGGATTTGAGAGGTGTGAACAGAGGTGGCTTCCACAACTTCTTCTTTAAGTGCATTCCTATGATAACGACCCGCGTGGAGCACTGAGCTGTGTGTGTATGTTGACACCTATAGGTATTGGGTGGTTATCTAATCAAGTAGACTATATGGTGGTGCTATCGACTGCTAAGGCAGTCGATAGACAATATAGATGGGACCTGAGTTTGCATCCCCAAGCAGGACAGATACGTTTGGTCTCTCTCTCTCTCTCTCTCTCTCTCTCTCTTTCTGGAAGAAATTTAAGAGTCTCATATAATGTCTTACTATCTTAACGTTAGCTCATTTGGTGTGAGCAGAGTGAGAATCACTGGAGATGGCAGGTGTTGCAATGTTCAACCACCCGCCTGCGTGCAATTTGATGACTTTTCAATTTATGGTGTATGGATTACTTTTCCTGATATGTCTCTCTCTCTCTCTCTCCGAGCAATATTTAACAAGAGGCTTGGTGATAGAATATGTGGGATAGGAAACTGAGAAAGAATGAATGGGACTTAGGTGGAAACCTCCTTCCCCCCCTCTTTAGGGGGATATTAACCTAATTTTGTCCCTCTTTAGGGGGATAGTGACCTAATTTTGTCCCTCTTTAGGGGAAGTGACCTAATTTGTCCCTCTTTAGGGGGATAGTGATCTAAATTTGCCCGTTTTCATTTTATTTTATTTCCTGGTGCCATCTTTTCCACCGTGAAGTCCGCAGTCAAAAGATTCCACCGATCAAGATGAGTGTAGCTGATTCCACATGTGGACCTCAAATTAAGTATTATTTATTTATTTATTTGTTTATTTATTTATTTATTTATTTATTTGTTTATTTATTTATTTATTTATTTATTTATATGTATACAAGAAGGTACATTGGGTTAGAGAGAATACATAGCATAATATTTACAATCTTGTAAAGCCACTAGTACGCGCGGCGTTTTGGGCAGGTCCTTAATCTAACAGGTAATTTTAAGTAGGTAAATTCTAGCAGAACTAATAAAATGATAACAGATACATTGCTAGGAAAAAAAATGAGATGAGAGAATAATCTCAGGATTAACAATACCCAAATTTGTAACAAAGTAGATGGCAAATTCCTTGGTGTTCTCATTGATCACAAGCTGAATTTCCAGGGTCACATTCTAAATATATAAAAAAAGTTTCAAAAACTGTTGGCATTCTCTCTAAGATCAGATATTATGTACCCCGCCCTGCCCTGGTGACTCTCTATTACTCCCTTATCTATCCATATCTCAACTATGGTATTTGTGCTTGGGGTTCTACTACCCAAAATCATTTACGTCCTCTAATTACTCAACACAAAGCTGCTATTAGGACAATATCCAACTCTGGCCCCAGACATCACTCGGTACCCCTACTCAAATCTCTGACTATGTTAGATATTAAGTCCTGGCACATCCTTTCATGTGTATATTATATATATAAAACGCTGAATTGTAATGTCAATCCTGACCTTAAAAGCTTCCTAGAAGGTTGTAACAGAACCCATGAGCACCACACCAGAAACAAATGCCTATTTGATATTCCAAGAGTACGACTTAGTCAAACTAGAAATGCTCTACAAATCAAGGGACCCAGAATGTGGAATGACCTTCCCAACCATGTTAAAGACTGTACCTCTCTCAACCAGTTTAAGATAAAAACTAAGTACTACCTAATTAACTCAATGTAACCTACCTCACCCCTAAATGTCAACCCATGTCTACTATTTTAAACAATGCTGTTTTGTTGACCAAATTGTATTTTTACTTTTTTCTGCCATGTTCCCCCCTCCCCCTTTTTTCATTTTTTTCTTATTTTTTCTCAACACAATTTATACTTTAATCTCAATTAGTATTAAGTTTTAGTCTTAGTGTTTTTCCTGCCCGAAACGCTTTGCGTAATAGTGGCTTTAGGCATTGTATGTACTAGCTCTATCTATAAACCGATCAACTTTTGTATCTCACCTTGTATGTATGTACTTTACCTGAATAAATATTTGGATTTGGATTTGACCTCGCCCGTTAACCCCAGCCGGCCCTAGTTTAGTTCACTTATTATGCACCCCATACCCATCTTGTGGGCGGTAGTGGAAAGGGTTACAGAGGCACATAATGGGCTCAGGGACTGAACCCCACAATTCATTTAGCTAAGCAAGTTACAATCTTGATGAGCTAGTTACAAAATTCAATATAAGTCGTCACATCAACAATGGGTTCGAGATCGACCTCAAGTACAGGTTCTAAATTAAGCAACTGACATATGTGGAGAGCTAGTGTCACAATTTATATGTTTGTCCTGCACACCGCCCCCCATCCAGTGGACAGCGGTGGATAGGTTACAATCACTCAGTTACTACCTACAGTTAGCAAACTGGCGATATTTGGCTAAAATTTCTGGTAGCAGATCATTTTGAATGAAATATTAACACATCATTGGAACATTGGTTATAGAATTGTCTCTAAATTCATTTATGTCTTAAAGAGTTGAGAGCATTTAAGGATGATAAAGAGTCACTTACAATTAATGTATCAAGTTTGGAGACTTGTACACATTTCAGTGCAAGGATCAAGGCAAATAGTTCGGTCTGAAGGGTAGAGGCCCAGTTGTTTATACAGACTCCCCACTCAAAGTACAAGCCATCGCCCATTGTCAGAACAACTGCACTTCCAGCTGCACCCGTGGTGCGGTGTAGGGAACCATCAGTGTATATGATTTGAGAGAGAGAATGCTCTGTGGACAGAGCATCAATATGGCTTAAGGCGTTGAGCTTTGCCTCAAGACGAAGCTTGTGTTGATCTCTTAATTTGCTTCTTGGGTGGAAAGGGAGGGATTAAAATTGGAAAGGGTGTAACCTCCCACGGTGCAGGAAAGTGCCGTTGTTGTTTCTCTTGGTACAAATCATGAACCTGATACATTCTGAGTTGAGTTCCAGTTTTAGTTATCTATTTGGAAAAATGCTGATCTTCAATAAAGAAATTCAGGAGGGCTTCTGTGAAAGGATTAGGATGAGTTAGCCTAAGCATTTTTATACCAATTTGACAGTTAATTTCAGTAACACGATCAATAACGCTCGGAATATTAAGTTCCTTTCTCATATTAAGTATCTTTGTGGTACGGGGGCACCCAAGGATTATCCTCAAGGCTTCGTTCTGCAATTTTTCAAGCCCTCCAAGCTTTCTTTCAGGCATCAAAACAAGCAGAGGTGCAGCATAATCCACTAAAGATCTGATGTATGCAAGGTACATCATTTTGACAATTCTGACTCTTCTGCAAGACTACTCTTTAACTCAGTGTTAACTAACAGGGAAACACAAATTAATGACATCGAAATAGGAGTGAGCTAGGGAACAGTGATCACAAAGAAATCAGATTTAGCATAGAATGGAATAGACCTGTAGGAGAAAATTCTGTTAAAGTGCCAGATTTTCGAAAAGCTGATTTTAATAACCTTAGAAATTCTTTGGAGTCAAATAGATTGGAAAGTCTTGGGTATGGGGTGGGCCGGTCTTGGAGCGAGACATGAACCCAGCGATAGGTGAAGTAAAAGGGGATTTCGATGTGGATTCAAAATATAACTTATTTAAAAATATTCTAAGCAAAGCCCAGGAACGTAGTATACCATATAAATTGAATAGATCGAATACTAATGATCCAAAGTGGATAACAAAGGATCTGAAGAACCTTATAGGTAAAAAGAGAGCGTGGTACAAAAGGATAAAGAATGAGGAAGTCAGAACAGGAATTCGCACAACTGGTTAGAAATGTTAAAAAAGAGATAAGGAAAGCAAAAAGAAACTATGAAGTTCGCATAGCAGGGCAAGCAAAGACAAGTCCTAAAGGTTTTTTCAGTTATATCGAACTAAGACTAGGGAAAGAATAGGTCCATTAAAAACTGAGACACGTCAAATAACGGATAATGACGAGGAGATGAGTAGTATTTTTAATAAATATTTTATATCTGTATTTACTAAAGAGTAATCTATAGTAAATTTTGGTCGCCGTATCTATAGTACGGCGACCAAAACTGAACTGCATAATCTAAATGGGGCCTAACCAGAGCAAGATATAGCTGAAGAACCACACCAGGTGTCTTGTTACTAACGCTTCGATTAATAAATCCGAGTGTCCTATTTGCCTTATTACGAACATTCATGCATTGATCCTTTTGTTTTAAATTCTTACTAATCATAACTCCCAGATCCCTTTCGCAATCCGACTTCGCAATCTCAACACCATCTAGCTCGTATCTTGTAACTCTATCATCATTACCTAGCCTCAGAACTTGTCACATCCAGCTACATTTATCAGCATTAAACTGCATCTGCCAATCTTTTGACCATTTCAAAACCATATTTAGATCAACTTGAAGTGATAGTGAGTCTTCTTCCGTATTAATTTCCCTGCCGATTTTTGCATCATCGGCAAATTTGCAAATGTTGCTACTCAAACCTGAATCTAAATCATTTATATATATTATAAACAACAGAGGTCCCAGGACAGAGCCTTGAGGCACTCCACTTACAACATTTTCCCACTCTGACTTGACTCCATTTATACTAACTCTCTGTTTCCTTTGGTATAGCCATGCCCTAATCCAGCTTAATATAGCACCCCCAATACCATGAGCCTCTATCTTTTTAATCAGTCTTTCATGTGGCACTGTATCAAAAGCTTTGCTAAAGTCAAGGTACACAACATCACAATCCTTACCACTATCAACTGTCTCAACTATGCTAGAATAAAAAGATAACAAGTTTGTTAAACATGAACGGCCATTTGTAAAACCATATTGCGACTCATTTATTAATCGTTAATAATAGTTCGTTACCGTTTCCCAAAGTGTGGGTAGGTTGTTCGGTGTTCCTCCTGTTGGTGAGTATAACACAACAGGAGGAACTGTTGTCATCTATAATGGTTGTCTATAATGTCATCACTTAACAGCTGACCACCAAGAGATTGTTACCGTAATGTGTGTAAACATTACCACGTGACGGAGACGAGCGGTGAACCCTAATGTTGTCTGGTGTGTTGACACCCTCGTGTGTTGTGTTGTGTGTGTTGTGTGTGTGTGTGTGTGTGTGTGTGTGTGTGTGTGTGTGTGTGTGTGTGTGTGTGTGTGTGTGTGTGTGTGTGTGTGTGTGTGTGTGTTATGTGTGTGTGTGTGTGTGTGTGTGTTGTGTGTGTTTGTATTCACCTAGTTGTATTCACCTAGTTGTGTTTGCGGGGGTTGAGCTTTGCTCTTTCGGCCCGCCTCTCAACTGTCAATCAACTGTTTGCTAACTACTTTTTTTTTCCCACACACACACACACACACACCCCAGGAAGCAGCCTGTAACAGCTGACTAACTCCCAGGTACCTATTTACTGCTAGGTAACAGGGGCATTCAGGGTGAAAGAAACTTTGCTCATTTGTTTCTGCCTCGTGCGGGAATCGAACCCGCGCCACAGAATTACAAGTCCTGCGCGCTATCCACCAGGCTACGAGGCCCTCGTAGCCTGTGTGTGTGTGTGTGTACTCACCTATTTGTGCTTGCAGGATCGAGCAATGACTCTTGGATCCCGCCTTTCCAGCCATCGGTTGTTTACAGCAATGACTCCTGTCCCATTTTCCTATCATACCTGGTTTTAAAATTAAGAAAAAATATTAAAATTAAAAAAAAATAAAGTTTTTTAATTAAAAAAATTTTTATTAAAATTTTATTATTTAATTTTTATTTTTTTTTTTTTATTTAATTTTATTAAAATAAATTTTTTATTAAAATTAAAAAAAATTAAGTTTTAAAATTAAGAAAAAATTAAGAAAAAATTAAATTTAAAATTATTTGCTTCCACAACCTGTTCCTTAAGTGCATTCCAATTTCCCACTACTCTCACGCTAAAAGAAAACTTCCTAACATCTCTGTGACTCATCTGAGTTTCCAGTTTCCACCCATGTCCCCTCGTTCTGTTATTATTACGTGTTGTTATTGTTGTTTAAGATTCGCTACTTGGAACAAAAAGTTCCAAGTAGCACGGGATTCCAACAATAAAGGAAAAAAAGCAGGAGGGAATATAATAACCCATTGTTTGATAGACAATGTAAGGAAGCAAAGGTGAGAAGCAGGAGGGAGTGGAGGAAGTACAGACGACAAAGGACAAAGGACAGAGGACAACAGGATTAGATGTAACAGAGCTAGGAATGATTACATTAACATAAGACGAATGTCGGAAAGATATTATGAGAATGATATTGCAGTCAAAGCGAAAAAAGCAACCTAAATTACTACATAGCCATATAAGAATGAAGATGTCGGTAAATGACCAAGTGACAAGACTAAGGAAAACAGAGGGGACATATATAGAAAGTGACAAGGAAATCTGCGAGGTACTGAATGCCAGTTTCCATGGAGTGTTCACAACCAGCCTGAGCAGCTCCCATTGTTAGAAGGGATTACCCTAGATGAAAGACTATCACATATAGAGGTGACAGTAGAGGAGGTAATGAAACAGTTGACAACACTGGATGCATCTAAAGCTGTTGGGACCAGACAAAGTATCTCCGTGGATACTAAAAGAGGCTGCGCAGGCCCTCAGCGTGCCTCTGGCAAGGATCTTTAATGAATCACCTTTGTCGGGAGAATTGCCCAGTTGCTGGAAGAAGGCAAATGTACCGATTTTCAAGAAAGGTGATAGGGAGGAGGCACTTATCTACAGACCTGTATCACTGACAAGCATCCCCTGCAAAATACTTGAAAGAATAATTAGGCTAAGGCTTGTTGAGCACCTGGAGAGCATTGGGTTTGTAAACAAACACCAACATGGTTTCCTGGACAGGGAAATCATGCCTAACAAATCTTTTAGAATTCTTTGACAAAGTAACAAGGATAAGGCAGGACAGAGAAGGCTGGGCAGGATGCATATTTTGTAGACTGCCAAAAGGGCTTGATACAGTACCGCACATGAGACTGCTACACAAACTTGAGAGGGATACAGGAATAAGCGGAAAGGCCCTAGCATGGGTAGGGAACTACCTAACAGGAAGGAGCCAGGCAGAGTTTACGGTAAGGGGCGAGAAGTCGGACTGGGCGAACAGTAACGAGTGGAGGTACCTCAAGGATCGGTGCTGGGACCAAACCTATTTCTAATTTACGTAAATGATATGTTTACAGGAGTAGAGTCCTACATGTCGATGTTCGTGGATGACGCCAAATTAATGAGAAGAGGTTGTGACAGATGAGGATTGGAAGATCCTCCAAGAGGACCTGGACAGGTTGCAGAGATGGTCAGAGAAATGGCTACTGGAGCTCAACACGCGTAAATGTAAAGTATGGAAATGGGATCAGGTGATAGGCGACCCAAAGGGACAGTGCACAATGAAGGGGAACTGCCTACCTGTAACGATTCGAGAAAGAGACCTGGGCGTGGACGTAACACCTAATCTAACTCCTAATGCACATATAAATAGGATAACGAAGCAGCGTACTCTACACTGGCGAAGATTAAAACTTCATTCAGAAAACTAAGTAAGGAGGCTTTTAGGGCGCTTTTTACACTGCCTACGTGAGACCAGTCTTAGAGTATGCCCGCGCCATCATGGAGTCCCCACCTGAAGTAAACACATAGGAAACTGGAAAAGGCTCAGAGGTTTTGCGACGAGGCTTGTCCCAGAGTTTACGAGGGAAGGGATATGAAGAGCGACTGAAGGAACTGAACCTTACGACACTAGAGAAAAGAAGGAGAGAGGAGATATGATAGGGACATATAAAATTACTCAGGGGTATTGATGAAGTGGAAATAGATGAAATGTTTCACACGTAATAGAAGTCCACTACGGCTCACCATAG
>WNGS01004946.1:31059342-31092489 GCA_020271785.1 Procambarus virginalis
TATTTTGCCAATTACTATACTGTAAAATATCATGATTATTACTAAATAACCAATTCGTGACTCTTGATAATACCAGAACCCAAACATATGGTGTGAAACACTGGATTATATGACAGTCTCCTTGTACACTTGGCTTTGTTCTTTACTGTCAACTGAGGATCCTGCAATGAATTCCCAAGTGGGACAGAAATGGTTGGGTATGTTTGTTTTCACCTATCAGTAACTACGTACCTGGGAGACAGCCAACTGTTGTGGGTTGCATCCTGGGGAGGGGTCAGTAGTTTGACCTTGGAGGTACCTTGATATAAGCCTTAAGTATATATATATATATATTCGTGAGCTTCATGTCCCCAACAACATGAATTATATCCCATACACACACACATTCACAGATGAATGCCAGGGTTAACAAGTCTACAAACAAGATATGACATGACCTCATCTGGATCGTTAAAATACTGAAAAAGTTAGATATCAACAGACCACTTTAAAAACGTTCGTGACTCGTGCAAAGGACAACAGCGTCGTGCTCAACAAGTCACAATGCGAGTCAAACAATGGAAGATGCTTTTCCACCCCTCTCTTCAACAAAGTAATAAATCTATGGGGATATCTTTCCTGCTGAAGCATAAACACTAAGATACTGCAACAATTCGGAACAAAAAATATAAATGTGGTAACCTCTACGACCCACAGGCTTTCTGTCCTTATGAAAGTGAAAATAATAATGAACAAATTCACAAGGACCTTAATGAAGGTTGGAACCTATGCACTGGATGGTGCCAGACGTGCTCTAGTCAACTGTATCACGACACGACAAATATTGCAACCTGGAGTGCTACTGCCCCCACGAGTTAGGGGTAGTGGCGTCAGAGGTAGAACTACTGGTATTTGGTTGACAGAGCCAGAGTGCATGGAGGGAATTGTGTGAAACCCAGGTTAGGCTTCAGTGGAAGCCTTGGGATCCTCGTGGGGGAAGTAGCACTCCAGGTTGCAATACTTCTACGGTATTCACCTAGTTGTTCTTGCGGGGGTCGAGTACTGCTCTTTCGGCCCGCCACTCAACTGTTAATCAACTGTAACTACTAATTCTCCCCCCCCTCCACTGTGTTGTGGTACAGTTGACTAGAGCACATAGGTTCCAACCGTCATCAAGGCCCTTGTAAATTTGTTCATTGATATATCATGTTATTGTGATTTCTCTGTGTAATAATAATAATAATAATTAATAATTTATTTATGCAAGAGTACATATATGATACGTAAAACAGTGGAGAATTTGTAGGTAAGAGAAGTACAATACTGTACATAAAGCCATTAATACGCAGAGCATTTCGGGCATACTTCATTGGCACAAGAGATGATATCCTTCAGTTAAAATAATAAACTGGACTTAGGAGTTTGGTCTGGCAGTTGCTGGATGCACAAGTGTGGCAATGTTTACATCATTACACTTGAAACATTAAGGCGTTAGACCAAACGTGAAACTAACGAACTATACCTTAAGCCACTGCTGCCGGGTGCTGTCGAGAGTTTTCTATACACAGTTTGTGCACCATACAGAAGCACATCACTGTCCTCGGTTATTATGCCGTCAACAAGCTGAGGAACAATAGTCTTAACATTACACACATTCCTAGGAGTGCTTACCATCATAAAAACCAATTATGACAACCTATGAAAATAAAATATTCATGGAAGTGCAGTATGTGAAAATAATTTGTTGTCACAGAGAAAGCCTGCATATATTTATATTTTACGCTTTCATAGAGGTCTTCTACCCCAAGGTCAAACTACTGACCCTCCCCCAGGATGTAACTCCACAACAGTTGCCCATTTCCTGCTAGGTGAAAAGACACATTAGGTGAAAGGAAATGTGCTAACACCACCTGTCCCACCTGGGAATCAAACCCAGGAACCTCAACTGCAACTCTAAAATGTAGCCAACTGGAAGGTGAAGGGACGACGATGTTTTGGTCCATCCTGGACCATTCTCTAATCTTTCCAACAAACGTGACCTAACATAAGCTTACCCTTCCTTACCTTGAGGATACCTTGAGGTGCTTCCGGGGCTTATCGTCCCCGCGGCCCGGTCATCGACCAGGCCTCCTGGTTGCTGGACTGATCAACCAGGCTGTTGGACGCGGCTGCTCGCAGCCTGACGTATGAGTCACAGCCTGGTTGATCAGGTATCCTTTGGAGGTGCTTATCCAGTTCTCTCTTGAACACTGTGAGGGGTTTGCCAGTTATGTCCCTTATGTGTAGTGGAAGCGTGTTGAACAGTCTCGGGCCTCTGATGTTGATAGAGTTCTCTCTCAGAGTACCAGTTGCACCTCTACTTTTCAACGGGGGTATTCTGCACATCCTGCCATGTCTTCTGGTCTCATGTGATGTTATTTCTGTGTGCAGGTTTGGGACCAGCCCCTCTAATATTTTCCACGTGTAAATTATTATGTATCTCTCCCGCCTGCGCTCAAGGGAATACAGATTTAGGCTCTTAAGTCGGTCCCAATAGTTTAGATGTTTTACCGAGTGGATTCTAGCAGTAAAGGACCTCTGCACGCTCTCCAGGTCAGCAATTTCACCAGCAGTGAAAGGGGCTGTCATTGTGCAGCAGTACTCCACTCTAGAGAGCACAAGCGTTTTGAAAAGTGTCATCATCGGTATAGCATCTCTAGCGTGAAAAGTTCTTGTTATCCAACCTGTCATTTTTCTTGCAGTTTTGACGGCTACTTTATTGTGTTCTTTAAAGGTAAGGTCTTCCGACATGAGTACACCCAGATCCTTTACATTGCCTTTTCGTTCTATGTTATGATTTGCCTGAGTTTTGTACATGGTTTCCGTTTTTATTTTCATTTTTTCCATAGCGCATGAGCTGGAACTTGTCTTCGTTAAGGGGGCGGTCCAATCCAGTTTGGCTCCAAAAATGCAAAAATGAAAACTCGTTCGATTTCAATCAAACTTTTTTGACAAGTTCTATATGAAAAGTGTTTCATCTGGTCCAAGTTTCAGCATCGTAGCATAAATAGGAAGGGAGAAAAAAATAATGAAGTAGTTGTGAAAATTATGCCAAAATGGTCAAAATCGATTATGAATCAAAAGTGTCAACTGAAATCATAGCTATGACTCTTTGCTATCACAATAGCATATATTAAACAAATATTATAATTAGTTTAATTGGAAAAAATTTTAAGAAAAAAGAAAAAAAAAGTTTTTTTTTTTTTTTCAATTTATTTTTTCAAATTTTTTTTCGGACGATTTGCATCAAACTTACACACCTTACTGTACGTATACCTATCTGTAAGGATGCCAATTTTGGAGAAAATTGGTTGATGTCAACCTCAGCCACAGATTTTAGAACCTTAGACTTCATTAATTCTGTTTTTTTTTCAATTGACACAAATGTTTACAAAACTGAATAATTTTTTATTCAATTTACATGAAACTTACACAGTATATGTGGAGGGCATGTCTCTACATGTGCAAGATTTCACTTTTCTCTAAGTTCATTTATTGATTTTATAATAGCAATAAACATGCCATTTTTGCATAATTTTTTGGTGGAACTTTGAACATTTGTATTAGGAAAACTAAAGATGTTTTGGAAATCCTAAATCACACAATCATTTATTATATGCTAATGTGTCAGAAAAGTGTCAAAGAATAATTATATCTGAAACGGGTGTGAAGAAGTGTAGACTTGAAAATGTGTAAAAAACGTTGAAAAAAAAAAAATCTTTTTCATATTTACGCTGCAGTACTGAACTTGGGACAATTTCAGCACTTTTCATATACAACTAGTCAAATAATATTGGTTGCCATTGAACAAATTTTTCTACATAACTGGACCGGCCCCTTAAACACCATATTATTTTCTGTAGCCCATAGAAAGACCTGATCTACATCTGACTGGAGGTTCGCCGTGTCCTCTATGTGCCTACTCTCATGAAGATCCTAGTGTCATTGCAAAGGATGATACAGTGCTAGGTTGGGCTCTTGTCTATGTCCGATATGAGGATGAGAAAAAGTACTGGAGCAAGCACAGTACCCTGGGGACTGAGCTCTTAACGGTTGACGGGTTGGATTTATTTGTTGACTATTACAATGGGTTCTGTGGTCAGGAAATTGTTAAGATCCATCTGCCTACTTTTCCGGTAATTCCTTTTGAGCGCATTTTATGGGCAATAACACCATGGTCACATTTATCAAAAGCTTTTGCGAAATCTGTGTAAATTACATCAGCGTTTTGTTTGTCTTCCATAGCATCTAATGCCATATCATAGTGGTCCAGCAACTGCGACAGGCAAGAGCGCCCTGTTCTGAAACCATGTTGTCGGGGTTATGGAGATGCTGTGATTCCATGTATTTTGTGATCTTACTTCTTAGCACTCTCTCAAAAATTTTTATGATGTGCGATGTTAGTGCTATCGGTCTGTAATTTTTTGCTCTGCCTTATTTCCTCCTTTATGAAGTGGTGCTATCTCTGCTGTTTTTAGTATATCAGGAATAACGCCAGTATCTAGGCTTTGTCTCCACAGAATGTGAAGGGCCTGCGATAGTGGTTTTTTACAGTTCTTGATGAATATGGAGTTCCAAGAATCCGGGCCTGGTGCGGAGTGCATAGGCATACTGTTTATGGCTTTTCAAAATCCAGTGGGGAGGGTGACGTCTGATATATGATTTGATGTTGGTATCATATCCATGAAAAATTCTTTTGGGTTATCGATCTTTAGTGCGTTTAGGGCTTGCTGAAGACAGAGTCGTACTGCTTCCTCAGTAGCTCGCTCATTCTTTGTGTCATCGGTGAAAGGTTCCATCTTCCTTTCGCAGGGGCCCGATACTAGATGTGGGTTTTTGATCTTGATTTTGCATAGGAGAAAAAATATTTCGGGTTTCTCTCTATTTCACTGATGGCTTTTGCTCTCTTTCAGTTACTTCCAGTTACTTTTCTGTCTCTTTTCTTTTCGTCTCTCTTTTTTCTGTTCATTGTTTTCTCTTATGTTCCCTTGCTCTCCTCTTCTTATTCCTATTACTATCCCCTTCTCATTCGGTGGTAAAATAGGAGCGCCTCGTATGGGCCAATGGGCCTTCTGCAGCTCTTATTCCCACTACTATCCTCTCTACTACCACTTACCGCTCGTACCTTTTGCCTTGCTCCTCACCTCTCTCTCACCTATTTATTGCCTGCATCACCTCCCTCATCACAAGCGACTTGAGAATGGTCCAGGACGGACCGAAACGTCGTCGTCCCTTCACCTTCTCGTGTGTGGCCTGGTCAACATACTTCAGCCACGTTATTGTGACTCCTCGTCTGCATGTAGCCAACTGTACTACTAAGACCCTAAAAGCTAGATGCTATAGCTACTAAGGAATGTAAACAATAAGGACTTTTGTACCCAAGAAAGAGTTCATGTTTTGTACTATTCAAATTATAAAAGGACTTAACAAAAAGTGAAACAATACTATAACCGTATATTAAATCTGTCTTAGACCTAAATAAGCAATCTTGTACCTGAAATGCTCTTAGGCCTAATTTATGGCAACATCTTACTAAAGCGACAATACGATTAATAAATACTCATACTCCGCCCAAGTAAACTAGAAACAAGCGACACTTAGTGGGCCAGCCAGAGGCTTAGGGCCCGCGCAGGAATATCCCTGAAAAAAAAAAAAAATTAGGCCTAATTTAGTACTTAAATGCTATATTAAACCTAGACAAATTTAGGTTTGGCTGTGGTCTCCTTTCACGAACCCTTTACGAAACTAATACTTCAAAACGTGAGGAGCAACAGTGCACATTTTACACTACTGTACATCTATAGTAACTATACATGTTGTATAGTTACTCGTTTGTTTACAGTACTCGAGTTTTTTTGGACGACAGGCTGGATAATGCTGGATATTATTATTATTACAAGGCACACCATACACCACCAACACCCATCAAACCTCCCGTCCCCCCTCCCTCACTCCCTTTCCTCCTCCTTTCCCTCCTTTCCCTCCCCTCTCTCTCTCCTTCCCTTTCCCCCCCCTTCACTCTCCCTCCTTCCCTTCCCCCCCTCTTTCCCCACTCCCTCCTTTGCTTTCCCCCTCCTTCCCTTCCCTTCCCTTCCCCCCCTTCCTTCTCCCTCCTTCCCTTTCCCTTTCCCGCCTCCCTCTCCCTCCCTCCCTTCCCTTCCCTTCCCCCCCTCTCCCTCGCGACACAGTGGACTGTGCACATCACTGTCAAGTAGAGCACCATTGCGTCTGGCCAGGAACTGGTTGATCAACTGCAATGACAGACTTGACCTGCCCGCCTAGGCTGCCTGTCTCTAGCAATGACACATCATGCCACACACCACAACCTGCCATAATAAGCCTCAGCATATCATGGTAAAACAACTTATTTCATCTTTTAGAGTTCAGAGCCTTTGAAGTGTACCATTACCATTGTGTGTACTGTATATACGAGCTTGTATCTATGTACGAGTACAACGGTATACTATTAAAAAGTATTGATTAGTCCCTTCAGTGTATAGTAGATCACTGGAAATAGGAGACCTACCAGAAATATGGAAGACGGCTAATATAGTCCCAATATACAAAAGGGTGACAGACAAGAGGCACTGAACTACAGGCCAGTGTCCTTAACTTGTATACCATGCAAGGTGATGGAGAAGATTGTGAGAAAAAACGTAGTAACACATCTGGAGAGACGAGACTTCGTGACAACCCATCAACATGGGTCCAGGGAGGTTAAATCTTGCCTTACAGGCTTAATAGAATTCTATGATCAGGTAACAAAGATTAAGCACGAAAGAAGGATGGACGGACTGCATTTTTTTTGACTGTCAGAAAGCCTTGGACACAGTACCCCATAAAAGGCTAATGCATAAGCTGGAGAAACAGGAAGGAGTAACTGGTAGGGCGCTCCTGTGGATAAGGGAGTACCTAAGCAATAGGAAGCAGAGAGTTATAGTGAGAGGGTGAGACCTCAGATTGGCGTGAAGTCACCAGTGGAGTCCCACAGGGCTCTGTACTTGAACCTATCCTGTTTCTGATATACGTAAATGATCTCCCAGAGGGTACAGACTCATTCCTCTCAATGTTTGCTGACGACGCCAAAATTATGAGAAGGATTAAGACAGAGGAGGACAGCTTGAGGCTTCAAGAAGACCTGGACAAGCTGCAGGAATGGTCGAACAAATGGTTGTTAGAGCTTAACCCAAGCAAATGTAATATAATGAAGATAGGTGTAGGGAGCAGGAGACCAAATACAAGGTATCATTTGGGAGATGAAATACTTCAAGAGTCAAAGAGAGAAATCATATCAACTGGGGGTTGATATCACGCCAGACCTGTCCCCTGAAGCTCAAATCAAGAGGATAACATCAGCGGTATATGCCAGGTTGGCTAACATCTTTCAGAACATTATATACCACATGTGTTAGACCAATTTTTTTTTTTTTTTGAGATGTATACAAGAGTTGTTGCATTCTTGTACAGCCACTAGTACGCTTAGCGTTTCGGGCAGGTCCCTGGAATACGATCCCCACCGCGAAGAATCGTTTTTACAACCAAGTACTCATTTTACTGTCGAGTTAAACAGAGGCTACAGTTAAGGATTTGCGCCCAGTAAATCCTCCCCGGCCAGGATACGAACCCATGACAAAGCGCTCGCGGAACGCCAGGCGAGTGTCTTCTGCACTCACTGGAGATTGGTAAACTCTATATCCATACTCCAATCCTGGAGTATGCGGCTCCAGCATGGAGTCCATATCTAGTCAAGCATAAGACTAAACTGGAAAAGGTTCAATGGTTTGCCACCAGACTAGTACCCGAGCTGAGGGGTATGAGCTACGAGGAGAGACTACAGGAATTAAACCTCACGTCACTGGGTGACAGAGGGGACATGATCACCACATACAAGATTCTCAGAAAAATTGATAGGGTAGATAAAGACAGACATTTTAACACAAAGGGCACATGCACTAGGGGACACAGGTGGAAACTGAGTGCCCAAATGAGCCATAGACACATTAGAAAGAATTTTTTCAGTGAGAGTAGTAGACAAATGGAATGCATTAGGAAGTGATGTGGTGGAGGCCAACTCCATACACAGCTTCAAGTGTAGATATGATAGAGCCCAATAGGCTCAGGAATCTGTACACCAGTTGATTGACGGTCGAGAGGCGGGACCAAAGAGCCAGAGCTCAACCCCCGCAAGCACAACTAGGTAAGTGTACACACACACACGTTTGCATAAGGTGCATAATGTCACCGAGTCAATTTCATTCCTGTTCAGGTTTTAGACGCTATTAAAAAAAGTGCATTGTAACCAAGTATTACAATTTAAGGATCATGCACTACTTGACACTTGCATCATGTTAAGAGCTCACCCTTTGTTGCTCCAGCCACACACACAGCTTCTCGGCCTCTCCGTTGCTCTGCATGAATGGCACTCCCATACTCCGCAGCAGCTGTGAAGGAAAGCCAATTTCTCCATTAACAGTCACCACGAAAGTATCATTTGTCTCGTTTCAGGCATATGCTAGACAAATATACGAATAAAATTAGATGGATATAAATAGTGGCTGCCTTGTATAGGCCAGTAGGCCTTCTGCAGTTGACTTTATTCTTATGTTCTAATGCCTATCCATAAAGAACCCATCCATCCTTTTCCAGTATAATGTACTATATGCACATTATCCTTTACTGTATTCCTATGCTATCCTCCCTATTCATATATTCTTTTCCAGCAAACTTTTCAAATATTCTTTCATAGTTTAAACAAATATTGTCAAAATCAGTTACTTGTATTTATTCATGCTATAGTGATATATTTTGAGAAATTAAATGCCATACACAACGAGGCTCTCACAGTCTTCGAGAAGACTAGCGACACCACCTGATGGGTCAAGTTTTCATAACCGAGGGATTTATATTACCATTCTTGAGGGAAATACTGGTAATATCTTCAGTCAAGACGATATACGTTATGATATGTCAATAATATGGTATTAGGAGCAGGAACCAAGACCTGAGAATTTTTTTTTACTATCTTATGTCATTGTTATCTTTAGGTAAACATAACCTGACCAGACCCAGCTCAACCTATCCTAGCATAACCAAAATAGAGAAACTTTTTTATATACAGCATATACAAGGTGTATGATAAAATAATTTCCTTATTAAGACTACCCAATAGCTCGGTCGATAGAGCTTCGACCTTACACACGGAATCCACAGTGCGAGTCTCCTAGAGCCCAGGTGAATGGAAGGTGTATGATGTCACTATGACGTTATAATTCTATCCCGGCTCAAGTCTTGGATTCTACCGACACCAGGGGAAGAGGAGGGGGGTTAGGTTTCTGCACTCACGACATGTAACTCTTGACCGTTTGACCACCACTCCCGTGCCAGGTAAGTCCTCTACGGACTCACCATAGCCCGTGCTATTTGGACCTTATTCCTAGTAGCCGAATCTATAACATCATCATGACCGAGGCGACATGTATAGTACTGTACTCACCTCTATGAGTACACGATCATTTCTCCTGCCTGTTGGTGCTTTGTACCTGAAACACAACACCTGTTCACACATACACAAAGAACATCTTAATTATTATTACTAATTATTATTATTAGAAAGAAAAAGTGGATTATTTAAAGGATTTATATATTGGTGCAAAAATAAACTATACAAAAGTATTGGAGAACTGTAGACTTACCTACAATGGCCACTTTATTCTTTAAATGCTTTAATTGCTATCTGCAATTACCTCCTGTACTTGAATTGCCAAATAACTGTTTCCGTATGTATCCATAACCGATACTTTTTCATGTGCGCCACATGTAGGACTTAATTAGATGAGCAGATTAAGGGGGTATAAAGGATCCCATACTACTGACTGCTCGGTGGGTTTTACATAATAACCACCTACAGGAAAATTTTAATTATAAAATAGGGAGTTGGCAATTCATACGACATCCCTCTGTAATTCTTAAGGTTTTTATTCAGTTCTACATTATTTTGAAGTGGAGTACTGTCTTTTTATTTTTATTTATTTATATAACAGAGTTCTTACATTCTTGTAAAGCCACTAGCATTCATAGCGTTTCGGGCAAGTCCTTAATCTTATGTTCCCCGGAATACGACCCGCCAAATCGTTTAACAACCAGGTACCCATTTTCTGCTGGGTGAACAGAGGCTACAGTTAAGGACTGACACCCAGTAAATCCTCCCTGGCCAGGATACGAACCCAGGCCAAAGTGCTCGCGAAATGCCGGGCGAGTGTCTTACCACTTTGCCATGGGGACCACTGTCTTAGGTATTTACAAAATAGTTCCAGGTGCTGGAATCATTTTCCCCTCAGTATTTAGTATGTAATTATCCAATTCCCTGATTTCCCTCTCCTCCTTTCCTCCAAGGTTGTTAGATCGAAATCTGTTTATACAAATTAGTCATTTAAATGTGACTTTCACAAAGACACTAGCATCGTATACGAGTGCATATTTTAATCATTTGTGATACTTTATATATTTATTTAGTAATCATAAATTCAGCTGGAAAAGATTCTCAAGAACATTGAGTGGGACATTGACAGGCTAATAATGTCTTGTCCCTCATCAAGGCCACTGGAGACAGTCACCACAAAGTAAATTACACTCAATGCAGCTGGGTTTCAGTGTTTTAACTAATGTATTACCTATCACAGTACATGGACTTAAAATGCATCTAAAGACTGGCTTGAAATAGCCAAGTCTAGAAATAGTAATTTTAATTATAAACTAGATTATTTACCTAATTTTGTTAGAATAAATTTTAAAATACAGTAATTCAGAGGTGGCTTTAAACGACAAAGAAAGTGTCAAGTTCAAGAGGTGGTATACACGTTAGTCCAATGTACTGCCAATTGGCAGTCCCATAGAGCATTGGTAAAACACGTGTCCCGCACTTCATGAGCAATTTGGCGTGGATTTGTATCCTGTCAGGGGAGGGTTGATTACGCGTCAATCCTTAACTGTAGCCGCTGTTCACCCAGCAGTGAATGGGTACCTGGTTGTTAAATGATTATATGATTATATGATTAAAAAATGACCTGTTAAATGATTATAGATTATAAATGATTATAAATGACCTGTTAAATGGTCATATTCCAGGGAAAATTAGGATTAAGGACCTTTGCAAGAATAAAAACTCCTGTTTATAAAAAATAAATAAAATACTGTACAGTACTGTTAAGATTGCATACCCTACTAGTGGACACTAATTGCTCTTGAGAAGAATGTCAGTTTATGGCTTTTTAGACATTCAACAAATTTCTACTCACTAACTGAGCTCAGGCATGATCACAAATGTTAAAAGATTTATCCAAAAATGTTGTGCATAGTTAGTGGCCATGAGCCGAGAAGAATTCATAACGTGACAAATAAACACAACCCCCCCTCCAAACTAAATGAAAGTGGTAATTCCAGTCCATCCTGGATCCTTATCATGACGTTTAGGGTTCAGAATAGACAGGAATAATGCAATTAAAACTTCATAGAATTATGAATGAATATAGTGTGCTAAGTTATGAATAGAGATAATAATGATTATCTTTAAATATTAATTACTACTTCTACAACAGTACAACTATCCAACAGAAGGAACTCGTTCTCTGCTATCTTGAGCAAGATTATATACATCCCCAATGACACAAACACCCCTAAAACTAACTCATCCACTCACATGGCTTTCTTGCGGGCAAGACTGATATTGCATTTCTGGTAGAGCAAGGCAGCCCAGCGTCGCTTGCCCATGAGGGGCAGCTTCCACTCCGACACCTTGCCATCCAGGACCACAAGAGGCACAACACCAGCTCTAATCAGGTTGGTGAGGCGGTAAAACAGAGTCCTGCAGGAGGGTCAGACATTATAGGTAAACGGCAGGGGTAAATTAGAACAGTGTAGATACTGCACAGCACAGAGAGACCTTTTACAGAAGCACAGAAGAGAAAATAAGGATTTAAAAACAAAAATTATGAAATACTTTACACAAATAAACTTTAGTAGAGAGTTGGCGCACACACACACACACACATTAGCACACTAATTTAGCCTGGTTAATCACCTAACGGAGCGAGTGATTAACCAAGAGTGATATTGGCCGAGTTCATGCCCTGGGTAGTGAAGGACGCTTGGCTGCTGATCCTTAGCCATTTACTCTTTGTTCATTTGACAGTAATCAAGGACCCGGTTCTAAACTGATTGGCTGTTGTATTCCAGTGAAAACTACTAAGGCAAGAATTAAGAGGAGCTGAAGGAAGGTTAGAGCTTTTAGACTTAACACACATCAAAAGACATCTGAACAATTATTTTACTGACAAGATATACAAAGGTCCATGTACAGTCCATCACCTGGGCTCTGGGTGACTTCAACCGCGGACCCCCAAGAGTGTGAGGCCAAAGCTCTGTCAACCGAGCTATTGAAAAGCCTTAATAAGGAAAGTTTCCAGAAGCAGGATCCTGCTGCCAAATGGGTACCTGTATTTTTTTTACTTTTCAGAGCATGAGTAACCACTGTTGTAAAAATGATAAAGTCACTAATTACGTGCAGCAATCTAGGCATTCCAACTTCTCATCCACTGTCAAAATCTGAAAAAATCAAAATATTGTACAAAACTCACTTTTAAACATTACTCTTGGCCACTAGCATGGCCTACTTATACATACCTCAGCCGGCTCTTAACAAGCCATGTCATTGCATCTAACGCCAGCACCAAGCCATTAAGGTCGTCTAGACGAACTACCTCCTCTGCGGCTGCTACCGCACCCCACAGTCCCATCACACCCATCCTGTCAGAATGTTAATATAGACCTACTGCAGCACCCATAAACATTGCTGGATCTGTTACATTAATTGCATGTGGGGCCGGCCAAATAATGAATGGGTGATCAGACACACAGCTATGCCTAAGGAGACAGACAAGGTCTCCTGAGACCTTGTCTAGGGCTCTGATGGGTCTGGAAAGCAACTGATGAATTCCTGTTGTCTGGGACAAGAAGCCTGCACTTGTACCAAGGTCCCCACCAAGGTTAAACTATCGACCTTCCCCAGGATGCAACCCATAACAGTTGCCTAACTCCCAGGTGCCTGCTTACTGATAGGTGAACAGGTGCATCAGGTGAAAAGGAATATGCCCAACCATTTGTGTTTTGCTCAGAGATCATCAAATTAGAGTTAAAGATGCAGACCCTTGTGTATGGGGCCTTTGTCTATCTCTGTATACAGTATAAAGGTCTGACTACCCTTATTAATGTGTTCTACTCCCTCACTATCCCCACCCACTGTCAGGTAACACAGTGAAAACACAGGTACAAGGCGTGTTTGGCCACCCGTGCAGATGCCGGCCAAAACCACGTGCACACGACCGGCCAAAACCCCGTGCACACGACCGGCCAAAACCCCGTGCACACGACCGGCCAAAACCCCGTGCACACGACCGGCCAAAACCCTGTGCACACGACCGGCCAAAACCCCGTGCACACGACCGGCCAAAACCCCGTGCACACGACCGGCCAAAACCCCGTGCACACGACCGGCCAAAACCCCGTGCACACGACCGGCCAAAACCCCGTGCACACGACCGGCCAAAACCCCGTGCACACGACCGGCCAAAACCCCGTGCACACGACCGGCCAAACCCGTACAGGACGTGTTTGGACTCCATGTTCTCATACACCAAAGGCCTAATTATAATGACGCCTTCATGGTTTTAGTATTGCCTACATGACAAATCTTGAAGGTCTGAATGCCACCTGTCAGCCCAGCATAAAGTTATGCACAATTCAAGCCAAGTTAAAATGTGTGTACAAATAGATGCAAAATTGTTTACACTAGGAAAAAATTGCATACAATAAACCTTTTTAACAATTTTACTAAATCACGTAAACTTTATCCTAGTCTACCACAAACAATGCTAGGCCTATATTACCTAGGCCTCATGTGGTGGGAACACCATACAAGGAATAACTTAATCAGCTAACAACTAACAAGGCCATTCAAGAAACTTAACAATACAAACCAGTGCATTCACAACCACTTTACCTATTAACATGTTTCAAATTAGTCTATCTTATTTATTGAGACAAATTTCTGTCATATAGATCTTTTTCAGTCACAAAAGCATGAATAGTATATATTTACTTGAGAGTGCGGAGCAGCAACCTCCTCCCATGACAGTCAGGCGGAGACTGGCGTGTTGACAGTCGATCAGCTGACACCAGCAGCTGCTACCTAGTTGCCAGACTCTCATATATTTCCTCTAAATAAATCTCTCACCGATGATGTAACTGACGCTAAACGTTTTACGAAACGTTGAAGTGATCAGCGTATTATTTTTCTCTCGTGTGAATTTGGTGAAAGGCGGATATTAGAAACTCGTAACGTTTGCAAGCCGAAGGTATGGCAACCATCTTTAAATGCCGAACATGATGTTTGGAGTGTAAACAATTATTGTGATGTTTGGAGAGTATACGACCACTGTGATGTTTGGAGTGTACACGACCACTGTGATGTTTGGAGTGTACACGACCACTGTGATGTTTGGAGTGTACACGACCACTGTGATGTTTGGAGTGTACACGACCACTGTGATGTTTGGAGTGTACACGACCACTGTGATGTTTGGAGTGTACACGACCACTGTGATGTTTGGAGTGTACACGACCACTGTGATGTTTGGAGTGTACACGACCACTGTGATGTTTGGAGTGTACACGACCACTGTGATGTTTGGAGTGTATACGACCACTGTGATGTTTGGAGTGTACACGACCACTGTGATGTTTGGAGAGTATACGACTACTGTGATGTTTGGAGTGTATACGACCACTGTGATGTTTGGAGTGTACACGACCACTGTGATGTTTGGAGTGTACACGACCATTGTGATGTTTGGAGAGTACACGACCACTGTGATGTTTGGAGTGTACACGACCACTGTGATGTTTGGAGTGTAAACGACCACTGTGATGTTTGGAGTGTACACGACCACTGTGATGTTTGGAGTGTACACGACCACTGTGATGTTTGGAGTGTATACGACCACTGTGATGTTTGGAGTGTACACGACCACTGTGATGTTTGGAGTGTACACGACCACTGTGATGTTTGGAGTGTACACGACCATTGTGATGTTTGGAGTGTACACGACCACTGTGATGTTTGGAGAGTACACGACCACTGTGATGTTTGGAGTGTATTAATTTATTTTGACATGTTGTATACTGTTATATAAATAATTAATAGTTTTGGAAAGGTTTTGAAATAAGACCATTTTTTTATAAATTTTTTATTCTACTCTAAATAATGTATTTTATTCTATTAAAGCTGCTTGAGCTATCGTTACGTCACCAGAGTCATCGTTACGTCACCAGAGTCATCGTTACGTCACCAGAGTCATCGTTACGTCACCAGAGTCATCGTTACGTCACCAGAGTCATCATTACGTCACCAGAGTCATCATTGCGTCACCAGAGTCATCATTGCGTCACCAGAGTCATCATTGCGTCACCAGAGCCATCATTACGTCACCAGAGCCATCATTACGTCACCAGAGTCATCATTACGTCACCAGAGCCATCGTTCAGGGTCCGCAGAGTCATCATTCATGCGCTTCGTCCTGCCCTGTGCTTGCCTGTACTGCCTCGTGACCTTCCGGAGCCATGGATATAAAAAATACTGTAATTCGTCGAGGCATGACTGTCTTCGGATATTTTCAAAATATATTACAATCAGATCTATTCTGATTATATTTAATTCAATTATATGTTACCTTTTGCATATATTTCAGGATATAAACATATAATTTGAATATATATATGTGTGTGTGTACTTAGATCAGTTTTTTCAAACCATAGTAACATATGCAGTATTGTGTGAATATACCTTGGGTAGAATGTGAATATATTGCTTCATAGATCTAGAAATATTTTGTTAGATAATTACTGATGACTTTCAGGGATTAAATCTGGCCGTTGAAATGTGTGAGAGAGAGAGAGAGAGAGAGAGAGAGAGAGAGAGAGAGAGAGAGAGAGAGAGAGAGAGAGAGAGAGAGAGAGAGAGAGAGAGAGAGAGAGAGAGAGAGAGAGAGAGCATTATGTCATTTTACCAACTTCCTTGACTACATAAATATAATAAACATGTTTTCACGCGAAATTTACACAACCCAACGGCTACAAAAATCAAATCAAGTATGATCTAAATAAGTAACATTTTTAAACGATTAATTTGATATATTAAATCAATAAAATTTCAACATTTTTGAAACTAAAATGTATTAAAGGAAAAGATAATATAACACTAACATTTATGACTAGGAGATATATACAAAAAATCACATTTACATATTTCACACAATACAACAATTTAATACATCTTAAATCATTTCCATTTAATGTGTCTCGAACTATGATCAATTGAATATATTATAAAACCAGACTCAAAACACCACTAAGGTTTTCAAATATTTGTAAATGAGAACGTTTATATATATATGCTTTTGAAGATCAACAATTCCATAAAAGCAGTTTTAAAAAAAACTAATAATTCAGTCACAGCCTTTAAAAAGTTACCATAGACTAAAGTATTTCTTCCAGGCACTTTGAAAATGCTTTTCTACAAGATCTCTCTCAAGAATTAACTACCCTAAGCTTAATTAAGCTTCCTCCATGACATAGGGCTCCAAACTAGGGCCCTTAAACCCACGAATCCATACCAGGGGGCCCGTCTAAATTTAGGGATCCCCCTAAAACTTGCTATCCAAACTAGGGGACATCTTAAACTAGTAGTTTATAAACTAGTTCCCTTAGTGCTTGGCGTAGTATGTGTAGTAATTCTTAGGGTGTAGCGTCCTGGATGGTCTGTCAACCAGTACCTGGGCTGTGGTCGTCCTGGTGACGTAGTAGGGTACGTGGTGGTCAGGTACCTGTCAATGGTGCTCACCACATACGCCGGTACGGTGGTAGTCAGGTAGTTGTTTATTGGTACCGTGGTGGTGAAGTGCACCTCGGAGATAGCCGTGGTGGTGAGGTACAGCGGTACGGTGGTGGTCTGGGTCACCACTACCTCCTTCAGCTCCGTGGTGGTGATGTAGTGAGGCTGCGTCTCCGTCTGCGTGATGATCACTTGACGGTAGTCCGTGCTGGTGACGTAGGTCGGGACCTCCTGCGTCTGCGTGACGTACACGTCCTGGTACGCCGTCGTGGTGAGGTGGGTCGTCACGGTGACGTACTCGATGTCCGTGGTCGTCACCACGGTCGTTGAAGTCACGTACTGCGTGTCGAAATGCGTCTCCGTCAGAAACGTCGGCAGGTGCGTCGTTTCAGTATACGTTGAGTACTCCGTGCTATAGATAGGCAGCTGTTGGGTCTCGGTTTCAGTAAAGTACTCAGTCCGGTACTTTGTATGGTATACTGTGGAGATCAGAGTACTGTAGACCGGCACCTCCAGTATAGACGTATCGGTCTGGTACTCTGTCTGATACTGCGTCTGTATGACGGTGGTGTACACAGGTACTTCCTGGTACTCTGTCTCTGTGAAGTACTGAGTCCGGTACTCCGTCTCGTACTCTGTATTGTACACAGGTAGTGGGGTAGTCTGTAGAATAAACCAATAAAATAAATTATTAAATATACTGCCATCTTACATTTTGACGTTAACAAATTTATTATTGATTTATCAAATAAATATAAACTTTGAAGCTAAATTACTGTGAGAGAAATTCCAAACAGGTCTAGAGAAAGCTCGACAGTCTTCATATATACAAAGCAGCTCGCGAATCATTTCTATTTACATCCATATATTCCAAGAAAGTTGGCGGGCCACGCCTGGCAGAGCTCAACGCCGCAGTGAAAACTTCTCGTACGTCAAAACACATTTTATCGTACGCACTTACAAGACACACAACACACTTATAAACTTGAGAAGTACTTACATAAGTGATGTACTCAGTGCTGCGGTGCGTTACATAACTGATACTTGTGTCTGTGATAGTTTTGGTCAGCTCCACCTGTATGACACGAGAAAAAAGAATTATATCAACCTTGCAGAAACGTAACTAATTATTATTACCAAGATCAATAGTAAACAAAAACATATTTCTTCTCACAGACAACAAAATACATAATACATCAAACTAAAATCAGCTACAAGATGTGTAATGGTTGTAACTTATTGAATTAGAAAGTTTAAAACAAATTACAAGCGGCCTACAGAATTTGAGACTTTAAAACAACGCATCTTTACTATTAAGTTCAAAGTATCCGAGCAGCACGACGCTAACAACTCAAACTACTGTAAACTACTATAGTGGTCTATAACTACTGTAAACTACTATAGTAGACTATCTTGAGATGATTTCGGGGTTTAGCGTCACCGCGGCCCGGTCCTCGACCAGGCCTCCTTTTTGTTACAACCCCCCCCCCAGGAAGCAGGCCGTAGCAGCTGTCTAACTCCCAGGTACCTATTTACTGCTAGGTGAACAGCTGCATCAGGGTGAAATAGTCTTTTTGCCCATTTGTCTCCGCCTCAGCCTGGGGATCGAACCCGGAACCTAAGGACTACGAATCCGAAGCGCTGTCCACCCAGCTGTCAGGCCCCCATAACTACCGCACTATAACTACTGTAAAGTATTATAGTAGTCTACAATACTTCAGTCAACTATTATAGTAGCCTACTACTATCACTGCAGTAGTCCACCACTGCTACTGTAAACTATTATACTGGTTGGCAACTATATACGGTAGTAGTAGCAGTGGTAGGCTACTATAGTGGTTTACAGTAGTGGTAGGCGACTATAGTACTTTACTATAGTAGTTTACAGTAGTGATAGTTGTTGTTTTAGATTCAGCTACTTGGAAGTTCCAAGTAGCACTATAGTGAGCCCAGAGTAGACTACCGTTATATACTTTACACTACTAATAGTGAACAACAGTAAACTGCTGCTATATTAGTGTAGGATAAAAATAATTTTGCCCGAAACGCATTGCGTAATAGTGGCTTTAGGCATTGTATGTACTAGCTCTATCTATAAATCGATCAACTTATGTAAAATCTCTCCATGTATGTACCTTTCCTGAATAAACATATTTATTTATTTATTTATAACAAAATGCTAGCACCACTAGCTAGTCCTGCTAGTCACACACACACACTTTGTTCACGATACTTCAATAGACATGGAAAGTGCTGACACGCGAGGTAACCTCCCCCTGCGCACAAGACGGAAGCCGCACATGAGCTCAAGAAGGCCATTAAGGCAGCTTTCTCGCCGGTCGACGCCGGGGCGCGGCAGCTGGCGCCCGCGCCTGCGCACTCGTGCGGCAAAAACGTCCGCATCATCCTCATAGAAAATGGGGTGTTTGGGGGTGCTTACAACTTTCCATTTGGCGGTGATTTATTTTGTTTTTTCTTGTATTTTTGTGTAATGTATTTCAGAGTGATTAGTGTAAGTTTGTGTTTTATGCCGAAGATGTTATGTGTGAGCAAAAAATATTGTATTACTCTGATTTACTGCCTTTTAAAATGTATACAATTTGTTTAATATACATGTAAAGTGTAGCGTTATCCTGATATATATTTATCTAACAAAAATAAAATTTATTCGTCTTAAAATATTAAAATAATTGTTACCTCAATACTGGGGCAAAAAATGAAATAAATTAAGACAAGAGTTTACTTTCGTTTTTTTGTGGCAATTATTAATACTTATATCACTCTTACTTTGACCTTTGAATAAATTAATTCATATGAAGTAAAGTATTAACATTAAAATTATTTTACATTACACATTTTCTCTAGCTATATATTATAAATACGAAAGTCTACCCTTCCCTTAAAAAAAATATTGATACAGAAAATGGAAAGAAAGAGGAGGGAGCCTACTTTCACACGCTCTATGGTGAAGTCAGTCAGATTGTAATGGATGATGTTTGATGTCTTCAAACCCGAGAATATACTAACGGGCAGCAGTTACAATCACAAACTTGACAGCCACATGAATGCACTGCGATAACCGAACTGCTGCGCTAAATTGGTTGTTACATCGGGCAATAGCTTTCACCTCCTGTGGTTCTGGGGTGTCTAAACAGTTTCTTGGTCGCTATGGCGCCATAGTGGCTCTTTCAGGCACTTATTCCGCCGTATTTAGATGCTATCAACACAACGGCCATTATATGGCGTTTGAGTGGAATTTTAAACAATTCTCAATTTGTACGATTTTGTTGGATTAATAACATAGCTACGGCAATACTGCTAGGGGGGGCAGTACCTAAGTTTAACATTAATTCAACATTAAAATATCATTATTAATATTGAATTATGGTGATAGAAATGAATTAACATTGTTAACGTTAAAAATCGCCGAATTAACGTTGATAATGTAAGNAAATTGAATATGGGTGGTCAACTAGTGGAATGCACCGATTAGTTGTGGAAGCCACCTCCATTCAAAATGTTAAAAGAAAGGTTCGACAGAGATAATTAATAATTCATTGTGTCGGGATTGGGGGATTAGGAAGCTGGAGTGTATTCATACGCGTTCAGCTTTTATCAAGGCCCCCCCCCCATCCAAGGCGGCATTACTGACCCCCAGAATGCAACCTCACAACAAGCTGATTAACTCCCGAGTACCTATTCACTGCTAGGTGAACAGAGGCATTAGATGAAAGGAAATATGCCCAACCATTTCTGTCCCACCCAAGATTTGAATCCGGAATTCTCAATTGTGCGTCGAGAACGAACCCAACTGTACTAACTGGACTCGTTGTAGTTCCAATATTGAGAGTTAGAATATTGAAGCTTTAATTCAACAGGTACAAGGCTAGTATGCAGGGATTAGAGCGCACTAGACCCAAATTCCTCAGTCACGAACAGGCAAGTACGTCTGGAGGCTGCTTTTGAAGCCAGTCCAGGTTTTACATGTACAGTGGTACCTTGGATTACGAACGTCCCTGTTTACGAACTTTTCGGGTTACGAGCCCGATTTGTTCAGAAAATTTGTATCGGGATAAGAACTTTGCATCGGGTTTCAAGTTTGTTGATACGCCAACAGCCGACCTAGCGCATGGTGGCATGGTGATCGCGCCTCAGTTTACCAGTGCCTCGTGCCCAGTGACTATCCCGCCTGAATTCTTCACAAGAATTTACAGTTTTTTGTCGGATTTTCGGCCATTTGAGCATAAAAGTTATTATATATCTCGCTACGGGTCCCAAGAAAGTCAGTGGTAAGGTTCAAGGCAAGAAATCACACGTGAGAATGACCATAGAGGAAAAACAAGAGATCATTCATAAGCCTGAAAATGGTACTCGTGTTGTTGAACTAGCTAGGCAGTACAACACATCTTCAAGTGAGGAAGAGGAGGCAGTAGAGATTGTTCCTTCCTCATTAAGAAAATGTGTGCAGTATGAGAAGAACTGCAAAGTTTTGCTGAAAAGAATCACCCAGATAAAGCTGTAGTAGGCCGTTGCACTGATCTTTTTAATGACTGATGCCTCACTAAAGAAAAGTGTTGCAAAGAAGGGAAAAACAATCTTCAATGGAACGTTTCCCTGTGAGAAAGGGAGAAAATCGAGCAGTGAGCCACAACCAGGACCTAGTGGTATGCAGGCAAAACGTGCCAGAGAGTGCACACCAGTGAAGTCCTCACTGCCTGATGTTATAATGGAAGGGGACTCCCCTTCCAAACAGTAACACCTCTCCTCATCTTCCATACGCCAACAGGAGTCATCAGCAAGGGTAAGTAATAACTTTAACATACTTTTGTAGTGTAGATTTAGATGAATTAGGTATAAAATTTTAGTTTGATGTGAGGTTTTTGGGGAGTCAGGAACAGATTAATTCATTTCCCATCATTTCTTATGGGGAAATTAGCTTTGGTTTACAAGTTTTCGGGTTACGAGCCATCTCCAGGAACGGATTAAACTCTTAAACTGAGGTACCCCTATAATTCATTGTGTTGGGGGACAGGCAGCTAGTGTGCGTTCATATACGTTAGGCTTATATCAAGGTACCCCCATCCAAGTTGAATTACAACCATCTTGAAAAGAACACACCCAGAACTAAGTCAATACTCAAACCAGGAATGAGTGATGGCTACAGAACTAACACTGCAAACCAGGCATAACAGGCTGGCTCATATCCATGACCTTTACAATACTGAGCAAGTTCAACAGCTTCAGTCTCAACAAGCCAGTGTAGGATGGAAAACAGGAAATGCTTTTTCACCCACAGGGTTATAAACCCACGGAACCGTCTACTCACCAAGGCCGTAAATGCCAAGACATTAAGTTAAAAAAAAATCCTGAGGAACAATTGCTGGGGATGGAAAAGGGGGGGGGGGGGCTTTGACAAACCTCTGGCTTCCTGTCCCCATAAAGGCCACTGAAGATGGCAGCTCTCGGGTAAATTCAGGTAAAGTAACTTGAAAACTTGGGACAGAAAAAAAAATTTAGTAGTACATTTAATATAAAAAAATAACATCAATTTATACTTAAGGTAAAAAACTTTACAAAAATAAAGTTTAAAGTGCCAGGAACTTGCATGTGGCACAGGTATACAGTACTGGCCATGATGGCCCACACGCACACTATGTTGAATACCAGCCAGGACAGGATACACAGTGCCAGCCATGACAGCATACACAGTGCCAGCCATGACAGTATACACAGTGCCAGCCATGACAGGATACACAGTGCCAGCCAGGACAGGATACACAGTATACCAGCCAGGACAGGATACACAGTGCCAGCCATGACAGGATACACAGTATACCAGCCAGGACAGGATACACAGTGCCAGCCATGACAGGATACACAGTGCCAGCCATGACAGGATACACAGTATACCAGCCATGACAGGATACACAGTATACCAGCCAGGACAGGATACACAGTGCCAGCCATGACAGGATACACAGTGCCAGCCATGACAGGATACACAGTATACCAGCCAGGACAGGATACACAGTGCCAGCCATGACAGGATACACAGTGCCAGCCATGACAGGATACACAGTGCCAGCCATGACAGGATACACAGTATACCAGCCATGACAGGATACACAGTGCCAGCCATGACAGGATACACAGTGCCAGCCATGACAGGATACACAGTACCAGCCATGACAGGATACACAGTGCCAGCCATGACAGGATACACAGTACCAGCCATGACAGGATACACAGTGCCAGCCATGACAGGATACACAGTGCCAGCCATGACAGGATACACAGTGCCAGCCATGACAGGATACACAATACCACCCATGACAGGACACACACTATAGGTACAGGTCATGATAGGAAACGCACATACTGTACGTTCATCTACCAACCATAAGAGTATAGCTTACATATCTTTACATATCTGTTACACGAGCACACACGCATATATAACATTTATAACACGCATATATACGTTTATATAACATACAAAATGAAGAACAAGCTGAAAACATACAATTCTATTCAACAAAATAAAGTACAGTCCTGCACATAAATTTAAATAAAGAAATCAAACCTGCTAAGCCATTTCTTTGCCCCAAAGACAAATATTCAAGACATTATATTCCATAGAACTTTACTAAATTAATCCACAGTAGTACCACCACCATAGTACCACCACCACACTATCATAATGTGTTTTTTCACAGCCTTACTGACGTACATGTATATATAAATCTCAGAAGAAAAAATATAATTGAAAATATATAATTATTATTTTAAACAAAGTGTTCCTTCACTTGCACAATGTATGAAAATTCAGTGCTTATCAAAACCTTACTGATGTTGCCATTTTATGTTATCGGCTCATATCAATCAACTCCTCATGTATAACTACACTCAACCACTGCTGCCAGCCGTCGCCAACAGCTGCCGCCAGCCGTCGCCAACAGCTGCCGCCAGCCGTCGCCAACAGCTGCCGCCAGCCGTCGCCAACAGCTGCCGCCAGCCGTCGCCAACAGCTGCCGCCAGCCGTCGCCAACAGCTGCCGCCAGCCGTCGCCAACAGCTGCCGCCAGCCGTCGCCAACAGCTGCCGCCAGCCGTCGCCAACAGCTGCCGCCAGCCGTCGCCAACAGCTGCCGCCAGCCGTCGCCAACAGCTGCCGCCAGCCGTCGCCAACAGCTGCCGCCAGCCGTCGCCAACAGCTGCCGCCAGCCGTCGCCAACAGCTGCCGCCAGCCGTCGCCAACAGCTGCCGCCAGCCGTCGCCAACAGCTGCCGCCAGCCGTCGCCAACAGCTGCCGCCAGCCGTCGCCAACAGCTGCCGCCAGCCGTCGCCAACAGCTGCCGCCAGCCGTCGCCAACAGCTGCCGCCAGCCGTCGCCAACAGCTGCCGCCAGCCGTCGCCAACAGCTGCCGCCAGCCGTCGCCAACAGCTGCCGCCAGCCGTCGCCAACAGCTGCCGCCAGCCGTCGCCAACAGCTGCCGCCAGCCGTCGCCAACAGCTGCCGCCAGCCGTCGCCAACAGCTGCCGCCAGCCGTCGCCAACAGCTGCCGCCAGCCGTCGCCAACAGCTGCCGCCAGCCGTCGCCAACAGCTGCCGCCAGCCGTCGCCAACAGCTGCCGCCAGCCGTCGCCAACAGCTGCCGCCAGCCGTCGCCAACAGCTGCCGCCAGCCGTCGCCAACAGCTGCCGCCAGCCGTCGCCAACAGCTGCCGCCAGCCGTCGCCAACAGCTGCCGCCAGCCGTCGCCAACAGCTGCCGCCAGCCGTCGCCAACAGCTGCCGCCAGCCGTCGCCAACAGCTGCCGCCAGCCGTCGCCAACAGCTGCCGCCAGCCGTCGCCAACAGCTGCCGCCAGCCGTCGCCAACAGCTGCCGCCAGCCGTCGCCAACAGCTGCCGCCAGCCGTCGCCAACAGCTGCCGCCAGCCGTCGCCAACAGCTGCCGCCAGCCGTCGCCAACAGCTGCCGCCAGCCGTCGCCAACAGCTGCCGCCAGCCGTCGCCAACAGCTGCCGCCAGCCGTCGCCAACAGCTGCCGCCAGCCGTCGCCAACAGCTGCCGCCAGCCGTCGCCAACAGCTGCCGCCAGCCGTCGCCAACAGCTGCCGCCAGCCGTCCCTAACAGCTGCCGCCAGCCGTCACCAACAGCTGCCGCCAGTGCTCATCAACGACGGCTACAATCACTAATCAATCACTACTATCCCCATTAAACAAACACATACTAGCTTTACCATCTCTAACCTTGCCAGGACTTACAAAAATCTTATAAAATCATCACTTATGAAATCATATTAGTACTGTACTGTACTTATATATATTAAAAGTTTACAAACTTAACTATAACACAAAAAAAAAAACTAAAAATAATAAACAAAATAGTGTAATACTTTAACAATTATTTGCAATGAGAAATTTCTCTTGGGTGAAGGTAATGGCGAGAGATACGAAGAGTTTCAACGCATCTTTCAGTAATACTGTTAAGAGCTTCACTTAAAAATATTCCTGCAGATACATGAATTACCAGTATAGTATTACCGTCTTAGCTTTACTGTGTAGGCCTGCTGGAACACCTTCGTGGCCTCCACAGTCTTAACACGTACCTCCAAATCTTGCCAACGGACACTCCAGGATATCTTTAGGTACATCGGCAGCTCGTCTGACGACGTCGTTGACCCGAACACTTTGTCGTGTGGCTCATAGCATGACAAGTAAGTGATATCGGTGCCAGGTATGTCACCAATGTCAAGATACCATCTTAAAAGATAAACATAATAAGAGTTAAATATCTCTTGTGAACATCAAGACAATTTAGATGCCATAATATTTTCCAGATATTGAAGATTGTTGATCCTGACAATTTCTTCAAAAAAATAAGATAACCAAAGCAAGAAGCAACAGGTTCAAGCTCAACAAGTCACAATGTAGGACAGAAAACAGAAGATGCTTTTTCAGCCACAGGATTATAAACCTCATGCAACAGCCTACCCGCTGAAGCCGTAAATGTAAAAACTCTGCTGAACTTCAACATCCAGCTTGAAAAAATCATTGGGACAAATGACGGAGGGAGGGGGGGGGCCTTTGACAAGCTGCTGGCTTCCTCTCCTTGTCAAGACCATTGTGTTAGTGGCCCCCTCAGGTAAGGTAATATTGTACATTTTTTATATTTCTTGATCATTCTAATATACAAGTTAACTTACTTCTCATTTAGTATGAAGTGTGTTTACCCCATTGTACCTTTGAATAATTGTGTTTAAATTATTCAGTGTTTTGTGCAAAACATTTGGCGTGGTAGTGGCTTCATGTTACATGCATCTCCTGTACCTACAAGTGTTCCTCTCCTGGCTTCTTTGTATGCATATTAGGAATAAAGCATCAGTATTAAAGTATTATTATTATATATTCATAAATACATAAGCGTGGGTTTTTATCCTATGTTATTATGTCTGAGAAGAGACAGTAAGAAGATAGTGCCATTAATTAAGATACAGATGCACAATGTCTCACCTGATTAAGAGAGGCGCAATCAATGACAAACTCTTCTTCTTTGACAAGTGCCAACACTTGCTGCCAAGAGTCTGAGAGGGGTACAGAGGAGGAGGAGGAATGGGAAGGGACGGTTGAGGGAAAAAAAAGTGAGAAGAAAAAATAAATATTAATTTTCAAGGTAAGGTAATTATCAGGAGAAAGTACCAAGCCATTACGAGTACAGTATTCAGCACTTGAAAAGAATCAGGATAAGGATTTGGGATGGGACAGGGGAGAGGAATGGTGCCCAACCACTTGGATGGCCAGGGATTGAACTGCGACCTGCAAGAAGCGAGACCATCGCTCTACCGCCCAGTCCAAGTGGTCAAACTAATTACTGTTTTAATGCAAATAAGTCGCTTACAATTTCTAATTAGTTTCAAGACAATTATGTTCAATACAATGTTAATCATAAAAATATTAATATAAATGATAACCAGAGTACAATAATATATGCAATATTGTACAGTGAAATCTCTATGTACGAGTGCCCGAGTACAAGTTTGACAAAATTTGTCAAAATTTGCTGTATAAAACTCCCAAGTATGATTCGCTTGTTTATACTATAGTTGTATGGGTCACACACACACGAGTTCTGTGGGGGCGAGATACAATCAGTTTGGGGGGGGACCTCTGATAGGTCACCGGCTTCTTGTCCTCATCGAGACCATCAGTGTCAGTGGCCCTTGGGTAAATTCACGAAATTTGCCTAGTGATAACCGCTTTGAATTCCCTGTGAAGAATTTAATAGTTTATGCTTTTTTTTGTTGATCAAAAGTCATTATACTGTATATCATGCTATGGGTCCCAAGAAAGTCAGTGGTAAAGTTCAACCTTAGAAAATAATTGTGAGGATGATTATATAAGAAAAAAAAAAGAGGAAACAAGAAGACTGTATGCCTGTGGTTGATCTGGCTAGTGCAGGATGGGAAGAACTGCCAAATTTTGCTGAAAAGACTCGCCCAGATAAAGCTGTAGGTAGCCTTTTGTTAATGACAAAGTGACATCACGCATTGATTACCTCACTACACACAACTGTCAAAACACAGACAAAAACAAGTGTCTTTAGACAGTTTCTTAGCGAGACAAACAACCTGTGAACCACAACCAGGTCCTAGTGGTATGCCTGTAAAACATTGATACAGTTCCTCAGAAACTGCCTCATGTAATGGAGAGAGACTCCCCTTCCAGACACTAACATCTTGCCCCCTCCCACTCCTCACTGCCCCCTGAACTATATGTTAACTGATCTCTAACCCTGTCCATGGAGGACAGAAGAAAATGTATATATGCTGGTTAGCATTGTAAATGTGTGGCCACATTTGTGGTAGGAAAAAAAAAAAAACTCCCCGCCTTACATACGCCAACAACTCCTCAATAAAGGTAAAGTGCAATAAAAATATGAGTAGTACTCTGTATAAAATGTACTGTATATTTAAGTTAATATTTTTGGGTATGTAGAAAGGATTAATTAAATTTCCATTATTTCTTATGGGAAAATTGATTTGGTGTAAATATTCGGGTAACAATGCACTTCTTAGAGTGGATTAAATTCATACACCAAAGTTCCACTGTATCTTCTTGAGGTTATCTTGAGATGATTTCGGGGCTTAGCGTCCCCGCAGCCTGATCCTCAACCAGGCCTCCTTTTTGTTACAGACCCCCAGGAAGCAGCAGGTAGCAGCTGTAACTCCCAGGTACCTATTTACTGCTAGGTAACAGGGGGCATTAGGATGAAAAACATTTTGTCCCATTTGTCTCCGCCTCCACCGGGGAGTGAACCCGGAACCTCAGGACTACGAATCCGAAGCGCTGTCCACCCAGCTGTCAGGCACCCTAATATGGCATCAAGTTCTATTGTAAGACCTTTGTACTGTCTTCACCCTTAAAGGTAAATAGTTTACAATGAAAATCATATAAACAGGAAAAAAGGAACACGAAACAAAAATGATCCTTGGCTGTAGCCTCTGTTCACCCACCAGTGAATGGGTACCTGGTTGTTAAACAATTTGGCGGGTCGTATTCCGGGGAACATTAGGATTAAGAACCTGCCCAAAATGCTATGCGTGCTTATGGCTTTACAACAATGTAAGAATTCTTGTATATATAAATAAAAAAAAACAAATCTCATTCACCATAAACATGGGTGTGTCTGGTGGCTGGAGTTCAGTCTGTACAAAGTCTGTGACCACAGGGCTGGAGAGGAACTCTGTTAATGCTACATTCACTTCCTTTCTCTGGTGTTGCCCTACGTGTTGGTGAAGCAGCTCACGTAAACCTCGCTCCTCACTGAAATAAAAGTAGAAAGTTTTGATGAGATCTGCCTTGTCATGTCTGATTTGTAGTGTTAGCCCTGTGGCCCTTCAACCATTTCTGGTATGGGAGTCAACTTAAGTAATTATCAAAAGACACCACCAAACGGGGAAGGCTATGTAGCACCACCAAATGTTGGGAATAATCAGAGGGCACTAGATATCACCAAGGATGCCAATACAAGAACAAAAAACGCAGAAGGCGAACAATATCAAAAGTATCCGATTTACTAAGAATTATATTGAGGGACAAGTGACCATGAGGGACAGTCAGAAAGCAAGACACGCTCGTCCTGGAAGTTAGGACATTCAACAAGGATATGCACGACTAAGAGGTGCAATGCAATTTAGACAATAAGGAGCAGGGGCGGCGCTCCATTAAGTGGCCGTGAGTTAAGCGTGTAGGGCCAATACACAACCTTGCCAGAGCCGTTTCCCACTGCCAGTTACGGTGGTAGGAGGAAGGCCACCGGGACACACTACTCTTAAGAGTATGCAGTTTGTTACCAGCAACAGAAGACCAACAACCCTGCCAACAGGCAAAGATGGAGGAATGAATAACTGGGGTAAAAGTTGGAAAAAGGAATACCTTTACGGGAGATGGGACAAAAGCGGATAGCTTCCTTAGCGTCTGCATGCTCATTTAAAAGACACCAATATGGCTGGGAACCCAGCAAAAAACTTAAAATTTACTCGAGAAAAGAAACAGTCAATGTTGAATCTCGACGACCACAGGCTGGACTGGATTAAAGGACTCCAAAGCCATGAGGGCACTACTAGAGTCAACTACCACCACACAGGAGGATTGACACTGGGAAAGCAGGAGACAAAGAGCGTAGGGACTAGCATAAAGTCCTGCCGTGATGATGCTAATCTTTGGAGGTAGGCGACACATATAAGTTCAGTCAGGAAAAACAACAGAGGAGCCTACACCGCCTGCAGACTTAGACCATTTTTTTGTGTTGATGGAGAGGAGATTGGGAGAGTTTACATTTGGAGTTATCAATTTTTTTTGGTCTAAATTTGCCACATATTTCAAATGCTCTATTGACAAATTTTTTACAGTAAACTGTACTGAAAACCTGTATTCTAGTTTGATGAAAAAGAAGATCATATGCTATTCTGAGAGAATAACAACATTAAATGAACAATTAATGATAGTTCATATTTTTTATTCAGAATTGAAATCTGAAGTTTTCAATACTCAATTTTAAAATAAATTTGATTCTCTGGTTTTTCAAGTTATGCTGTGAATATTTAGACACCGTTGGAGCATTTGCCTAGTTGATTATGCACAAAGAATTGGAAAGTGTTTGTGCAAGTTTTTAAAAACTTATGTTATATTATTTTTTGTCAAATCATATAGTGTACTGTAGGTATTACGCGGTCTAAGGGTTAACATGAGTATGAAGTTAAGTTTTAAAAAAAATAAAAGTACAATCCCATTCAACATTTCTGTAAATCAAACCACAAAATTTCATTCTTATTTCCACACTACCGAGCACGTCACAAAACAGAATAAATCGAGTTATTGTTTGTTTGCAGAAGGAGGGGCTCTGCTCTAACTACAAGACAACTACAAGATAAAACTAAACAGCATTCAAGTAACTATGCTTGTAATTACTGAATAAACTTCAAAATGGATTTGGTGTCGTCTAGCCAGGGGAGCCGGTCGGCCCGAGCGGACAGGCACGCGGACCCTTGTGATCCTGTGGTCCCGGGTTCGATCTCCAGCGCCCGACGCGAGAAACCAATGGTCAGAGTTTCCTTTCACCCTATGCCCCTGTTACCTAGCAGTAAATAGGTACCTGGGGTTATCAGCTGCTCGGCTGTGCTCCTGGGGGCTTAAAGGAGGCCTGGTCGAGGACCGGCCGCGGGGACCAAGCCCCGAAATCATCTCAAGATAACCTCAAAGTAGCCATTTATGTGAAGCTCATGTAAATTTGGGTCAATCACCATGTTGTTGAATTTGGGCCAACTGCAGCTTTTTCAGAATTTGGGTAATTACAATTTTTCCACACTGATTTTGACTGTAGTCATGCCAGACTGTTCAAGTGATCATTGGGACATGCTACCCAAATACAAGCGTGGTAAATTAGCAGCATGCAAAACTGCGTACATAAATTTGTGAGTATTGTGCAGCTTATAAATTCTATTAAATGTTTTATTCTACAACAGAAATCATGGGACAATTTCTCTCTATCAAATGCTAGTACAGAGGCAACTACATACCTTAATTTTTTCATTTGGAAAGGTGGACTACTGTGTGGAATCTGGCTCATTAGAATACTACAGTATAAACATTCATGCTGTTCATTCCTCTTGCTGCATAGGCAAAGTTTCACAAGCAGGAAATACTGTAAAAACACTCGTACAATACTTGCCATTCTTAATGCTGAGGTCGTCTTCCCACGCACTCTGTACGGGCTCTGGAGGAATGTGTCAGGATGATGGGATCCACTTCCACATTCATGGTGGTAGGCGGAGACGGGTTCCCACCGTAAGGCTGGGGCCGACCCATGATGCTTCTGCAATACATAGGACAAGACACCTGAAATATGCATAGGTATTTATAAATATCTATAAAAAAATATATTTTTACTTGCGGCTAACGACATGATCACCAGCCAGGGCAATTGCTTGCTGTCTTGCAACATAAGAACTGGAGTACAGTACAGTGCATCATTCATATGACCAGTGCTCACGGCCGCAGTTATATTCTCTCACTCTCGCATCCCTCTCATCTCTTTCTCTCTCATTGTCTCCCTTATTCCCTCCCTCCTCTCAATTCCCTCCCACTCACATTGTTTTTTTCCCCCTCTCCTTCTCTTTCTCCCTCTCATTCTCATCATGGTAACTACACTTAGGTAACGACGCTTGATAACTACTTAGGTCCCGACGCTTGGATAACTACTTAGGTAACGACGCTTGGGTAACTACTTAGGTAACGACGCTTGGGTAACTACTTAGGTAATGACGCTTTGGTAACTACTTAGGTAACGACGCTTGGCTAAACTACTGTACGAGGGTTATTTAGACGACGCTTGGGTAACTACTTAGGTAACGACCACTTGGGTAACTTACTTAGGTAACGACGCCTTTGGTAACTACTTAGGAACCGAACTGAAACTTGTACGGTTGAGACTACTTAGGGTAATGACGCCTTTGGGAACTACTTAGGTAACGACGCTTGCATAACTACTTAGAGTAACGACGCTTGGGATAACTACTTAGGGTATACAACGCTTGGGTAACTACTTGGGTAACGACGTCTTGGGTAACTACTTAGGTAATGACGCTTTGGTAACTACTTAGGTAACGAGCATTGGTAATACTTTTAGGTAACGACGCTTGGGTAACTACTAGGTAACGACGCTGGGTAACTACTTAGGTAACGACACTTGGGTACACAACAACTTGGGTAACTACTTAGGTAACGACTCTTGGGTAACTACTTAGGTAACGACACTTGGGTAACTACTTAGGTAACGACACTTAGGTAACAACAACTTGGGTAACTACCTTGGGAAACTGACACTTGGGTAACGACAACTTGGGTAACGACACAATTGGGTAACGACACTACTGGGTAACGCAGCTTGGGTAAGGACTCACTGGTGCAAGGACACTGGGAGTAAGGACACTGGATGGGCAAGGACACGGGGCAAGGACACTGGGGTAAGGACACTGGGGCAAGGAACTGGGGGTAAAGGACACGGGGGTAAGGGACACTGGGGTAGACAGGGAGAACTGGGGTAAGGGACACTGGGGTAAGGACACTGGGGATAAGGACACTGGGGCAGGACACGGGGCGGACACTGGTAGGCTGGGTAGGACACTGCGATGGGCAGGCACGGGAAGGACACTGGGGTACACGGTAAGGACACTGGGGTAGGCAAGGACACTGGGGAGGGGTAGGAACGGTAGACACTGGAACCACCTAGGGCAAGGACAACTGGGGTGACACGGGCAGGACACTGGGGTAAGGACGGTAACCCTGGGGCAAGGACACTGGGGTAAGGACACTGGAACACGGAGTCACTGGGAAGGACACTAGGCGGCCTGGGTAGGAACGTAGGACACTGGGGTAAGGACACTGGGGTAAGGACACTAGGGCAAGGACACTGGGCAAGGACACTGGGGCAAGGACACGGGGGAAGGAACTGGGGTAGGACACTGGGGCAAGGACACGGGGGCAAGGACACTGGGGTGGCACTGTAGGACACTGGCAGGACCAGCAGGACATGGGCGCCTGGGGTCAAGGACACTGGGGTAAGACACTTGGGCAACCACACTAGGGCAAGGACACTGGGGTAAGGACACTGGGGTAGGACACTGGGGTA
>WNGS01004946.1:31144289-31163561 GCA_020271785.1 Procambarus virginalis
AAAAACCAGCGTTGAATGTAATGAAACGCCATTTTCTGGGTGAGTCCCGGAGGCTCCCCGGAGCTATCCCAGGCTGATATGCTAATGTCAGACTTTGGCATCAGTCATGTGTATGGAGTTCTTAGGCCTACCGGGGACCACGGCCAGAACCGGGCCCCCTCAGAGAGGCACGGGGAGCAATGGCCTATAGAAGCCCCCGTGTGATTGGAAGCATTCTATGTCTGCCATCGACCGGGACAGGCACCCAGAAAGGTAAGCGCCCCAAAACAAACCCCTATTCTGGTTAAAATTGCTACCAAAAGCCAAACTAGTGGATAGAACTCCCCAACAGAAAAACAAGCAAACTAGTATGACGTCACACGTCACCGCGCCGCTGTCTGCGCAGCTCCCCCCTCCCCGGGAGGGGGAAGGGGAGCCCCAGACCTCCCACGCCGGCTATCCACCCATCAGTTCTGAGGCTGGATGTCAAGACACGCGAAAAAAAACGCCGACCGGAGGGAGGGAGGGTTGCCGGGGAGCCTCCGGGACTCACCCAGAAAATGGCGTTTCATTACATTCAACGCTGGTTTTCTGGGGGGAGCCCCGTCGGCTCCCCGGAGCTAACTACCCACAGAGGAAGATCAAAAGGGACGGAACCGGGAGGCGGACACCACGCACCCCTCCCCCTGGAAGCGATACAACCGGCAGCAACGCCAACCCAAGGCGCCACAGCCCCGGAAAGTACTGGGAACAACACAAGAACAACGAGCAGCAAGGCCCCTGAACGAACACCAAAGATCCATGCCCGAAAGACTGCTCGAACACGTCATCCAGACGGCAGCGAGAGCAGCAAAGCCACGAACATCACGGGCAGGAGTTAAGAACACAGGCAGCCGAGCCGCAAGAACACGGCTGACAACCCAGGACACCATCACAGGCGAACCGGGAAGAACAGAACCGGATCAACGCAAAACGCGCTCCGGACACAGACGCCATGGCACACAGCGGAGACCAGGATGGTGCAAGCGGCGCACGAACAGGCCGGAGGGGAAACGACGCACAAGACAGCGTACTAACGGTGTAGAAGCAACACCAAGACCGAAAGCAAGCCAAAGCGGCCCCGCCAGCGCCGCACAAAAGAGAGGCGACAGTATGTGGCACGACGACGGCCCCCAACCCCCACCAAAAACCAAGCCGACGCTAACAAGAGGAACCACCTAAGAAGGGACAGGAAAAGGAAGGACCGCCAAAACACCCCATACTGCCGCCAAGAGAAACACGCAGGTGGGACACCGACCACCAGCTGGAGGCGAGACCACGAGGCAGACGGAAACAGCCCCGACAAGGCCCCTCCAAGCCCAGGAAAAGGCGGAGCCGCAAGAAGATCTCGGGCGCGACCACCGAACGCAGGTGGCACAAGATGGAACGTCTGCCGACCAGCATCCCAAAGTATCTCCGGGAAGTCTCATCATCTGTCGATGGAGACCTGACCAAATGTAAACTGGGTCAACAAAATTATTCGCACACCCTCCGTCACTATGTGATGGAGTGCGAAAAGATACGTGAAGTTAGAGAATTCTATAACCAATGTTCCAGCGATGTGCAAAGATTTCATTCAAAAGGATCTGCCACCAGAAATTGTAGCCAAACATCCCCAGTTTGCTAACAGTAGGTAGCAACTGAGTGATTGTAACCTATCCACCGCTGCCCACTGGATGGGGGGCGGTGTGCAGGACAAACATATAAATTTTGACACCAGCACTTCACATGTCAGTTGCTTAATTTAGAACCTGTACTCGAGGTCGATCTCGAACCCATTGTTGATGTGACTACTTATATTGAATTTGTAACTAGCTCATCAAGATTGTAACTTGCTGAGCTAAATGAAGTGTGGGGTTCAGTCCCTGAGCCCATTATGTGCCTCTAACCCTTTCCACTACCGCCCACAAGATGGGTATGGGGTGCATAATAAATGAACGAAACTAACTGCCGAACAGAAGAACTCCAAGCAAGCAAACCTGCCAGGAGTTCAGAAATGACGGGTCCGACGCGGGACATCGCCAGACCCCGAAAAACCCAATTGGCAGGGCAAGCAAGGAAACCAAAGAAGGCGGACGGGTTGCCGCCAGAACCGTACCCGAACCAAGAGGTACGAGCAACTGCAACAGACAGAGACAAAGAAGCACACCACAGGACCCAGGCCGAAAAAAGCCCAAGAAGCCAAGGAACACACATAGAACACCCCTGCGGCAGAGGAGGAAAACAAGGGAACGCACAAGCAAGGAAGTGGTGGAAACCGACCACGCCCCCCAACATAGCAGCAAGTGCAGGCAAAACAGACAAAAGGAGATGCCAGGAAAAACGACAGGGGTGAGACAGTACGAAAGAGCAGAAGCATAAAACCCCAGGAATAAGGACACGCCACCGCAAAACACGGTACTAAAGCACACGCGCAGTAGTAGCAACAGGCACCACCGCAACATGCCACAGGTAAAGAGCAACTCGCTTCTGCAAAGGCAGAGAATGGAGCAGACAGACCCCAGACAGGGCCCACGGAGACACGACAGAACCCAGCAGGCCCAGGAACCCGCATACCAGGCGACCAAGGCGGAGAAACCCCGCTCAAAATCGGCAGGATAAGGAACTGGGAGCTCACGTACACCCCAAGCCTGGCCCGAGGCCAGGCTAGACCGGCCAGAGGGAGGCCCACCAGGCAGCCACATGGAGCGGCCTGCAGGCCCACAGACTCCCACAACCAGGATGGCCATAACTAATTCGAAAGCAAGCTAGCGAGCCCCGGAAGTCCACGGATGGACCATAAGGGGCATAACTGGCAATCCCCCACAGTGTTCAGCGTTGTTACACCTATAATAGGGTAAGTAACAATTGTAATTACGAAACCATAAGACGCTCATTTCAACATACTAAGTAGGGTAAGGAAGGTCGGTGTTTTCCATGAAGTTCCGAAAAGGAAAACGATGATGTTTAGCATGTCACCCATGCACGTAACTAATAAGGCAAGAACGACTTATTAAATGTTGCGAGGACGGGGTGGTTCAAGAGAGAACTGGAGAAGCACCTCCAAAGGATACCCGATCAACCAGGCTGTGACTCGTACGTTAGGCAGCGAGCAGCCACGTCCAACAGCCAGGATGAGCAGTCCAGGAGGCCTGGTCGACGACCGGGCCGCAGGGACGCTAAGCCCCGGAAGCACCTCAAGGAAAACCCCAAGGTAATTTTCCAGCAAGAAGGCGTATGCTCGCACGTAGGTCTTTGAACAACTGCAGACCTCTGAAGGATATACAGTGTTCCCCGATGGTGCCCATAGCACCACTGCACTCCACTGGTACTATCCCGCAAGTTCTACCAGATAAGCGGGACCCAAAAACCAGAGTGCAAAACCTTGCAAGCACAGCCAGGAGCCCTACCAGGCGAGTACAGAAACCAACACCACAACCCCCACACCTCATAACACTAACAAAGGTGGAACCCCTGAATGACCCTAGCATGGGTTGGACATGCACAAGAGTGGGACAGGAAGGGGTGAAAAGGGGGACAGACACTGGTGTGCGAACGGTCTCAGTCGTACAAAAAGATACCCAAATAAAGACAGGTATATAACACCGCATCCAGCACCCTGCAAAAGACGCCAGACCGCAGAAACTCACCTGGCTAACGGTAGCACGAAGTGACACGACTCAACCGAGCCCAGAAGAACCTGGGAGCACTGACAGGTGAAGACGCCAGAGCCGGACCTGCAGGAGAGCAGGGGAGAGGCGAAGAAGGCGGCCCACACCCATGACAGAAAACCTCTGCGGCCTCCCCACAACTGGAACCCAGGACACCCCCGGAGCGAAGGGGCACACACCGCGCCAAGGGAGAAGAGCGAGAGGCGAAGCACTGGAGCAGGAAGGCGTCTAACACCAGCACTACACACCGCCCAAACCAAAACAAACTCCGCGGCGCACGCGCATGACACGCTGGCCGAAAACGCGCAACAGTCTCTGCGGGAAGGCGGCAACCAGGACTACTGCACTAAAAAGAAGCCAAAAGAGTGAGCAGGAACAATAAAACCGGCCAAAGAAGCGAAGACAGAGCCCAAAATAAAGCACGCAGCCGGTCCACAAGCAGCCCAACAAGGCTACAAGTAGCCCAACAGGGCTACAAGTAGCCCAACTCGGCGACAAGGACGAGGAGCCGACAGACGTTCCAATAACGCGGGAAGTAGCGAAACACCTTCCCGAACCCTCGAGAACACGGAAGCCAAAACCAGTCCCGAAGGCACACAAAGGCGCAGGTGCACCCGAGACCAGGAGTCACGTAGAACCCCCAAAACGGGGAAACATGACGAAAACACCGTCCCAAAAGGGGGTGGGGGAAACATCCACCCACAGGACGGAACCAACCGACTCAAAGGCCAAGGAACCGAGCCCGGGGAGGGGCTGACACCCAACAGCACGTACGGCGAGTGGGGAGGAAAACCCTACTCCGCGTAACCACAAGCCCCGCCTAGAGGGGGAGAAAAACCCCCACGGGGTCCAACGGGGCCATTAAGGCCTCCCAAGTCAGCCCCTCCCCAGCCCCGGGAACCCACACGACAGGCCCGGGGCCGAGCCGTCCCCCCAAAGCCCCGGCCGTACCAGAAAACCGGGGCAGCCGTGAAAACACGAAGGGAGCCCACTGGCAGACTCTTACAACACGGCTGGAGGAACAGGCTCAAATGCCCCCGTCACTACCCCGGAAGGGGATTTCCCCGAGACTGCCCGAGTCTCAACACCAACAAACCCCGCCCTGAACCTACAGACGGTAAGGAACCGGATGCAGGCAGGAAGGGGAATCCAGGGGAAAAACAAGAACCAAAACGGGGCAGCCCCGGGGCTCCCGGGGAGTTACCACGAGAGCGTTGCCACCACCAAGGCTCAAGTGCAACGCCCCTGCTGCCCGCACCAGCTGTGCACAACTGGGTAAGCGAGCCACAACGAGCAACAAACTCGCAGGACTCTGGGTCGAAGGTGTCACCGACCCCACAGGCAGCAGACGGAGGCAAAACAGAGAGTCACCCAGAGACAAGGGGTGAGCAACCCTCAAACTCGCTGGAAGCGAGGGGGGGGCTCTGGGGTCACATCCATCGGACCCTCGCGCCCCCAGGGGTTTCCCAGGGTCCCGAGCGTTTACTATAAGAGGACTCGCGCTCAGGTAATCCCAGGCAGGGTACTGCTAACCGGCACCCAAACTACCAAACAACTTTCTAAGAGCTGAACCCCCGGGACGTGTACACTCACGGGGACCTAGCAGGGGGCACCACCAGAAAACTCAGAACACAAGGGACACCAGGGGCAAGAACGAAGGCAGACCCCCCCACCAGGTAGATAAACAAAAAGAAAAAGAAAACCCCGCAAGAGGACAGCGTACCCAAGCGGAACAGAGCCGGCCGCTATGATTGGGAAAGACAAGCTGCACAGTACCCTGCGCCCCACCAGTGCAAAACTGCCCCTTACTCTAAGGCGAACAAGGGAGACAGAACACCCGAGCACACAAAGAGCGGCCGAAAACCAAGCAGTAAACGGCCTAGCAGGGGCAGACCCCAAGGAACTTGTGGAAGGTGGCCCCAAGTCCCAAGGGCAGTACTTACAGGGCACCTAGGGATGGGAACCCTAGGCGCATGCAGCCCGAGTACTGGAGAATCACTCCCGGCTCACGCACCACCTAGAAAAACAGACACCACACTCTAGGTACAGTGCTGAAACAACCACTGGAGCCGGAGCACATAACCGGTGCCTATAGCATCAGCCGAAGAACTGATGGGTGGATAGCCGGCGTGGGAGGTCTGGGGCTCCCCCTTCCCCCTCCCGGGGAGGGGGGAGCTGCGCAGACAGCGGCGCGGTGACGTGTGACGTCATACTAGTTTGCTTGTTTTTCTGTTAGGGAGTTCTATCCACTAGTTTGGCTTTTGGTAGCAATTTTAACCAGAATAGGGGTTTGTTTTGGGGCGCTTACCTTTCTGGGTGCCTGTCCCGGTCGATGGCAGACATAGAATGCTTCCAATCACACGGGGGCTTCTATAGGCCATTGCTCCCCGTGCCTCTCTGAGGGGGCCCGGTTCTGGCCGTGGTCCCCGGTAGGCCTAAGAACTCCATACACATGACTGATGCCAAAGTCTGACATTAGCATATTAGCCTGGGATAGCTCCGGGGAGCCGACGGGGCTCCCCCCAGAAAAAGAAACAACTACACAGCAGTGAGACGAGAGGCAGAAAGAAATTTTGAGAAAGAAAGAGTATACAAATAAAACAGAACCTGGTCTATTCTATAAATTCATTAAAAGCAAATTGCAGGTAAAGGACTAAACTCAAGAGGCTGAAAATGGGAAACAGAGTCACGGAGAATGAAAAGGTAACGTGTGAAGCACTTAAAAGAACAGTTACAAAGTGTATTTGTCAAACATGCAACTTTCAGACAACTAGACACAATAAGACTTCCAGAGAACAATGTAGAGCACATAGAGGTGTCTAGAGACGATGTGGGAAAAATGTGCAAGGAGCTAAGTAGGAACAAAGCAGTTGGGCCAGATGGAGTTATACCTTGGGTTCTCAGAGAATGAACACAAATCTACAATCTGCCACATTTGTAGATTGTAGTTCCAATCTACAAAAGTGGCAGCAGGGATGACCCTCTGAACTATAGACCTGAATCGTTGACAAGTGTAGTAGTCAACATATTGGACAAAATAATTAAAACCAAATGGATAGAACACCTGAGAGAAATGAGACAGTATGGTCTTCGATCAGGAAGATCCTGTGTAACAAATCTATAAAATTTCTATGATATAGCCATAGAGATATTACAGGAAAGAGAGGGTTGGGTTCACTGCAATTTTTTTTTTATCTAAAAAAGGCTTAAGACAGAGTCCCACATAAGAATTTGTTCTGGAAACTGGAACATATGGTAGAAATAACAGGTAAGCTTTTAACATGGATGAAAAAAAAATTGATAGAAAAACAAGGGCAGTAATAAGAGGCAATGTATTAGACTGGAGAAATATCACTAGTGGAGTGCCACAGGGTTCAGTTCTTGCACCGGTAATGTTCACTGTCTGCATAAACAATCTACCAGAAGGAATACAGAATTATATGAACATCTTTGTTGATGATGCTAAAATTCTAGGGAAGATAAGAAATTTAGACGAGTGCCATGCCCTTCAATAAGATCTGGACAAAATAAGTGTATGGAGCACCACTTACCAAATGGAATTTAATGTGAATATATGCCACATTATGGAATTTGGAATAGGAGAAAAATAGGCCACTCATGACCTTCAAGTTATCTGAAAAAGCTTTAAAGAATTCTAATAAGGAAGGAGATCTAGTGGTGCTTCTAGACAGAAAAATGTCACCAGAGGACCACATCAAGAACATTGTTCAAGGAGCCTATGCTATGCTTCCCAATTTCAGAATTGCTTTTAAATACATGGATGGCAAAATACTAAAAAATTGACTGTCAGTAGTTTGAAAGCATTAAATGACAGATTGCTTGGAAGGACACCACGAGCGTAGCTCTTATCCTGTAACCACAGGTACACTTAGGTAATTACACACATAATGTGTGTTTGTGTAAAATGGGATTCTCTGAGAACCAGACCAAATCCGGATTTTGGAGAACAACAATATACATAGAAGTGTCTAGAGAGGAGGAAGAATAACTGCTCAATAACTGCAGATACAGTACATGAAGAATAAGAATAACTGAAGAATAACTGCTTTTTCATGTACTGCAGATACAGTACATGAAAAAGGCAAACAGTTCCAATTCTACAAAAACGGCATCAGAGAAGACCCTCCAAATTACAGACCTGTATCACTGACAAGCATTGTAGTCAAATCACTAGAACAAATAATTAAAACCAAATGGGTAAATTCCTCTACAGAATTGACAACACAAAACTATAACTTTTGAACAGATAAATAAAAGACTGTCATTCCCTTCAAGACAACCTGGGCAAAATAAGTGAATGAAGACACACACACACACGAGGAGGAATTCAATGTGAATAAATGCCACATTATGGAATGCAGAATAGGACACAATACATGGATAGTGAAATATTAAAGAAACTGTTCACGACAGTTGTGAGACGGAAATTGGTTCATGCAACAATTGTATTGTGCCCTCTATCTCAAGAAGCACATTTCCAGCACAACCTGGAAAAGAGGCAGACATGCTACTAAATGGCTTCCAGAACTGAAAAACAAGATCTAAAAGAAGAGGCTAGACGTGTTAAATATGCCATAGGAAGAAAATTTAAGAAAAAGAGGCAATATGATCACTATGTACAAAATAGTAACAGGAATTGACATAATAGGCAAGGATGGATTTCTTAAGCCTGCATTTTCATAAACAAGAGGGCACAGAGTCAAGCTAAGGAAACAAATGTGCCAAGAAACATATTTAAGTTCTTTTTGCAGAGTTGGAAAAGGTTGGAATAAAATAATTGAGAAGGTATTGGATATCAAAACCATCAGTAGTTTCAAAGTGTTGTATGACAGTACTGAGAATACAGGATGCCATGAGTGTAGCTCTTGTCTTGTAACTACACTTTGTAATCACATGCATAAACAGCATATACATAAAAAGATTCAAGGGGATAATGTTTGCAATAATACACAAATAAAAAGAAGACCTACCTTGCGGCGATTCAAAGGATCAATGTCCCCACAGCCTGGTCTCTGACCAGGCATCCTGTTGATGACCTGGTCAACCAAACTTTGACCCTTCAGCACTGGTAATGCCTTCACCCCCTCCAACACTGGTAATGACTTGACCCCTTTCACTGGTAATGCCTCGAGACCTATTCACCGGTAACATACAGAATGTCTCTGTTGGAGACATGTTGACTGTCTTTCCTTTGCAACATATTGATCTGTTCTGCAAACCTCTTCTCTCCTTCCAACCCACCGCTCCACAAACTCAAATGATCAATCATTCCTCAATACTTTAATAATCTTGCAATTGAGCATCTGAATAGTTCCATCATGCCCTAAGAGGGAGGAATAACACGTATCAAATATCTTAAGAGATGTGGTGAAATGAGTCAAGTGTGCAAATAAAATACTTGTACTATATGATCACGTTACTAAAATTGTCATTTAAGTGCAGCATTGACAAAACATCTTTCGCCCCTCGGAGGCAGTGATCGACCACCCGTATAACCCACACAGCTCCACAAAAAAAAAAAGTTTTACAAGCTACAATATGAAACATTGAATATAATGAAATGTCCCAGTTATGGTGAGGTCCTCAGTAGCTGCCCGTGCTGAGCATTCATTTGAAGCCATGTCTTAGGAAGAGGCCCCAGGCCTCCGAGGCCCAACTTAAGCCAGGACTAGAATCTGCTTCACTCTGCAAGGTAAATAACTTCCGCTTATCAGGGACAGGAAGTGTGGACGGTCCCCCTAAGGTCGAACTACTGACCCTACCCCAGGATGCAACCCACAACAGTTGTCAAATTCCCAGGTACTGTATCTTTTTACTGAAAGGTGAACAGAGGAATCAGATGAAAGAAAATGTGCCCAACCATTTCTGTCCAGCATGGGGCTCGAACCCAGGATCCTTGATTGTGTTTCAAGAATGTGGTCCACTGTTCTGTAATTTTTAGATCAGAGATGCACAAACAAAAAAATGAAAAAAAAACTCATCATAAAGCATAAGCACAAAATAACAAGCAACTGCTTGAAATAAATGAGGTAGCCAATGGTAACAAGGCAAACATTCATTACCACACTGTATACACACCCTTCGGGTAGCATCTGACCACTACCAGGTTGACCCAAGTGACCACCCTAACATGTATACACACCCTTCGGGTAGCATCTGACCACTACCAGGTTGACCCAAGCGACCACCCTAACACACTGTATACACACCCTTCAGGTAGCATCTGACCACTACCAGGTTGACCCAAGCGACCACCCTAACACACTGTATACACACCCTTCAGGTAGCATCTGACCACTACCAGGTTGACCCAGGCGACCACCCTAACACACTGTATACACACCCTTCGGGTAGCATCTGACCACTACCAGGTTGACCCAGGCGACCACCCTAACACACTGTATACACACCCTTCAGGTAGCATCTGACCACTACCAGGTTGACCCAAGCGACCACCCTAACACACTGTATACACACCCTTCAGGTAGCATCTGACCACTACCAGGTTGACCCAGGCGACCACCCTAACACACTGTATACACACCCTTCAGGTAGCATCTGACCACTACCAGGTTGACCCAGGCGACCACCCTAACACACTGTATACACACCCTTCAGGTAGCATCTGACCACTACCAGGTTGACCCAAGCGACCACCCTAACACACTGTATACACACCCTTCAGGTAGCATCTGACCACTACCAGGTTGACCCAAGCGACCACCCTAACACACTGTATACACACCCTTCGGGTAGCATCTGACCACTACCAGGTTGACCCAAGCGACCACCCTAACACAATGTATACACACCCTTCGGGTAGCATCTGACCACTACCAGGTTGACCCAAGCGACCACCCTAACACAACCTCTACCTTCGGGTAGCATCTGACCACTACCAGGTTGACCCAAGCGACCACCCTAACACAACCTCTACCTTCGGGTAGCATCTGACCACTACCAGGTTGACCCAAGCGACCACCCTAACACACTGTATACACACCCTTCGGGTAGCATCTGACCACTACCAGGTTGACCCAAGCGACCACCCTAACACAACCTCTACCTCATCAAGGAGACCAAATGTAAAAGGGCATCAAGATTTAACTTGAAGCCAGAAAAAGATCTGCCAACTGCAGTCGAAACATACGGTGAAGCCACTGTAAAGATGCACCTGCAAATCCTACTCCCCACCCCCCCACCCCCCACACCATCCATCCGCCACCAGTACTGAAGCCACTGGGAGCACCGGGATAAAGAGCTGCTATGTACCAACATCGTGGGCCAGAGCAAGAGCAAACAGGACATTACTGACAGCCTTAAGACAGCCTTACTTGGAGAGAGGGGCATGGCAGCCACAGATTATGAGGAAATCTCATATACAACTCAAACCCTTGGCTAAAGCACCAGGCTCCAAACACACACAAGCAGGAAGAGCACGATAGGCAGGTCTTTAACGTGCACACAGTATAAAGACCGACTCTTAACAACAAATCCACAAGAGCCGTCATTAGGGTTCGAACCAACGCTCGGGATGATCCCTGACGCGCCTTAGTCGACTGCGCCACGACATGGTCAAAAGAATTGCAACTGCGAGTGCTACAGCACAACTTTGTTCATTTGACATATCACGCTAATGTGATTTCTGTGTGTACTGACTCCTACCAAATGACAACTTCCACCGAGAACAACAATTCTCATGCACTACTCAAAAGCAGTACAGTACGAGTTGAGATGAGTCAGTCATAGATGAGGACACCTACAACTCCCCTTAGAGCATGTATCTCTCATGGGGTATAAGGAAATGGAAGATGACCCTGGCTACTGGTAACAATGGCTATCAAACAATAAATATAAATGGAATCAAACAAAGCAAGGGTGCTCTGGCACACCTAATCTTTCAGGGAATGCCAGCACAACTTAGCTGAAAGTGATAAGTATATGATACGTTCAGAGTGAGCCAAATGGCTTTCGATAGTCGACAGAAGGGACTCGGAGGCTAAAGCAAAGATTCATGTACTTACATGCCCACTTAAGAAACTTGTATGTCTGTCCTCAATCATGGTGGCTTTGTTTGCATTTAAGAAGATGATTATGAAGTCCAAAGAACAGAGGTTGTCTTTAACAAAAATAACCTTGGGTTGTGAAGTTTCGAAACTCATCAGCTGTTTATTAATAGGAACCGACTAAGCCACTATGATCAGGGAAAGATGTACAGGTGTAGGCCGCCAGGTGCTCGATGACACCTGGCTCTGGTGTGATGGGCTCTGGTTTGGCGAGACCAGAGGTAAGCTTCGGCAGCTACTGAAGATTCTCTCCTGGTACAATAAAGATCTTAAATAACCACTTGGCAAAGTACCAGTAACTATATATGGGATAAGAAGTGCTCAGTGCCCTCCTGTTTCAGTACCTTATCCCAGTATTGTATTTTCCTGTCTGCCAGGGCTATTTTCTGTCTATTAAGTATGTTTCTCTCTGCACATTTTTAAGTTGTTCATTCAAGATTTTTAACTGCAGTCTACTTTTTTCTTCCTCTAGCTTAGCCGTGATTAACTGGCTCGACACTAACTGTTTGTCAAAGTCAAGAACCATGTCTAGTTTTCTTTTCTGTGAAGTTCGTATAGAAGACGGCCACACTGATCCACCAACAGTGCCCGGTGGGCTGGTCTCGGTTTCATGCCACTCCAGCGGGCTTGTGGCAATGCCGGATTGCATTCCAGTGGGTGACGCTGTACTTGACATAGAGGGAGGTGTTCCAAGCGGCACGTCAAATGCCAAGTTCCTGCTCATGGATAACTGCTGAACGCCTGCCAACACCGAGTTATTTATGGGTGTCGTTGGCTGTGACTGCGGAGGCGGAGCAGGAGCAATGGGTCGATAGCTGTTTCGGGGAGGTGCGCTTGTCGTGATGCCAAGGGGTATTGTCCCCATGGTGAATAACGTTCTCCCAGTTCCATCTATGGGCTGTGGCTGTTTTTTTTGTTGCTGATGCTGCTGTTCTTCTTGTTGGTGCTGCTGCTGCTGTTGTTGTTGTTGGTGTTGGTGCTGTTGGTGTTGGTGGTGGTGCTGCTGCTGCTGCTGCTGATTATGGTTTTGAATTTGTGCTTCATCTTCTAGAAGAAAAGAACAAACAGACAATTGCATGTAAATCATAATGAACTATTTTACATGCTTCAAAGTGGTTCTTAAAGTAGCATTACATGAAGACTCTCGTAAGACACACAACCATGCGATGGTCTTCACTCTAAGAACTGGTGACCCCATGGACAGGAAATAATTTAAATAAGCAAAATTGTATTAACAAAAATAATATTAATTAATATCTGATACTAAAGCCAAATTTCATTCCATTTTTTAAATAAAATAAGCTAACACTATTGGCACATCTTGAAGGTCAGTATCTCTGATCCAAACTTTGCTAAACTGTTCCAATAACAACAGCCGATTTTTTTTTTTTTTGAGAGATATATACAAGAGTTGTTACATTCTTGTACAGCCACTAGTACGCGTAGCGTTTCGGGCAGGTCCCTGGAATACGATCCCCGCCGCGAAGAATCGTTTTTTCATCCAAGTACACATTTTACTGTTGCGTTAAACAGAGGCTACAGTTAAGGAATTGCGCCCAGTAAATCCTCCCCGGCCAGGATACGAACCCATGACATAGCGCTCGCGGAACGCCAGGCGAGTGTCTTACCACTACACCACGGAGACTGCTAGGATTTTCAAGGGTTTCAAGGATTCAAGGTTCCTACAATAATGAGGTCAAGTTGTTGGTCACACTGTACAGTGTTAGTGCTTTCTCTTACTATTATTGCAAGTATTGCCAATACTACTTCTGATCTATGGTAATTAACAATGGTAACTTCATAAAGTAAGCAATCATTTAAATTCTCAAACATTTAACCCTTGAAAATGGAGAGAATCATAATAGGAATTAAGCACAAGTTGTGTTATTCAAGTGACACATTTAATGACGATGATGTGTGGTGTTATCATGCTCTGGTCGGCCGAGCGGACAGCACGCTGGACTTGTGATCCTGTGGCCCTGGGTTCGATCCCAGGCGCCGGCGAGAAACAATGGGCAGAGTTTCTTTCACCCTATGCCCCCTGTTACCTAGCAGTAAAATAGGTACCCGGGTGTTAGTCAGCTGTCACGGGCTGCTTCCTGGGGGGTGGAGGCCTGGTCGAGGACCGGGCCGCGGGGACACTAAAAGCCCCGAAATCATCTCAAGATAACCTCAAGATAAGATAGTGTTTGAATACTAACCGTCATCAAACATTTGACTTCAACGAGGAGATGTCACTGCATCACACATCATCACTTGGACGTAATGGCTTGTGGCTGCAATACCTTTACAAACATGACAGAGTACACGATGGGGTGCACGCCCTTCAACTTTCACATATAAAAGTAGGCATAACGCTTTGTGGTATTTCCCCATTATTTTACGTGCAGACCTATAAATTTGTTGGAAAATATTTCAAATTTAAGTAGTTTCTGTAAAATGTGTTTGTTTGGGCATTTTTTTCTGTGTGGGTTTGGGGTGTGGTAGAAAATACAGTGGATCTGTATTTGTGGATCTGAGATACGGACCTTCAAAATGTGCCAATAGTGCCTCGTATGGGCCAATAGGCCTTCTGCAGCTCATATTATTATTACTATCCCCTCTACTACACCTTACTTTGCTCCTCAGCTCTCTCTTGCCTATTTATTGCCTATTTCTACTTCCTCATCACAATCGACTTGAGAATGGTCCAGGACGGACCGAAACGTCGTCGTCCCTTCACCTTCTAGTGTGTGGTCTGGTCAACATACTTTAGCCACGTTATTGTGACTCATCGCCTGCACCTGAATACAGTGGAACCTCAGTTGACGACTGCCCTAGAGTATGACAAATTCATCATAAAATTTGAATTGGTGTACGGTGGTTTACTTGAATGACGATGTCTGTTCGTATGCGTATGGGTCGAGCGAGTGCATGGTGCTGAGGGCACGGGGTGAGGCACTCAGTTTGTTTACAAGTCTATCCCACATAATGACGACCGCAGCCACTCTTGAATTCTTTGTGAAGAATTTAATTGTTTATCTGCTTTTTTGCTTTTTATTAACATAAAAGTTCTTATTACATCATGCCATGGGTCCCAAGAAAGTCAGTGGTAAAGTTCAACCTAAGAAATTAGTTGCGAGGGTGATGATAGAGGAAAAACGAGATCATTCGTAAACATGAAAATGGTATGAGGGTTGTTGATGTAAAGTAGACGATGTCCCTTCCTCCTTTATTAAGGATGTGTACAGTATGGGAAAAACTGAAAATTTTTGCTGAAAAGTGTCACCCAAATTAAGGTGTAGTAGGCTGTTGTGTTTACCTTTTTAATGACAATGTAATGTCTCACTTCAGAGAAGTGTTACAATGTAGGGAAAAACAAGTGTCGCTAGATAGGTTTTTAGTGAGAAAATCAAGCAGAGAGTCTCAAGCAAAGAGTCACAAGCAGATCCTAGTGGTATGCAAGCAAAACATAGGGGAGAGTACCCCAGAGAAGTCATCACTGCCTGATGTTATAATGGAAGGGGATCATCTTCCAAACACTAACACCTCTCCTCCTCTTCACCATCTTCCATACACCAACAAGAGTCCTCATTCAAGGTAAGATACACATACTGTATTGTAGCTAGTACAAAATGAGTGTTATTCAGTATCAAATAAATTATATTTTTTAGTTAATATTTTTGGGGGTGTTGAACGGATTAATTCAATTTACATTATTTTTATGGGAAAATTCGTTTTAGTTGACAAATTTTTGGTTGATGACATGTCTCTGTAAACGGATTACGATTGTAAACAAAGGTACCACTGTATTGCCATAATTAAAGGTTTAAAACAATGCACATATAAGTTACAAAAGCTACAAAAAATAATTCAGCTGGTCTGGAGGCACGAGTCTTTCACCTTTAAGCTACATACAGTGACTTAGACCGCGCATATTACCACAAATATAGGGGGCATAGTAGCGAAAAATATTTGAATTATGTAAAAATAACTTAATTTAAAAATGTTAAACAAATCTCCAACTTCAGTGTCATGAAACTTTCAGCAAAATATTTTCAGAAATTGATTTTAGACGAATTTTTGAAAAATAAGAACGTTTTGTTGATAAGGAGAACAGCTCCTAATAACTGTAACTGAAGGATTATGCAGTAATAAAGAGATGCAAGCACCTGTCCGACGCTCAAAGGAGAACAATAATAGTAAGAAGTGTCCACAAAGTGGGTATGAAGTTGGTGCCTTTATATCATTGCCGAGTAATACATAATAACACAAATAATAATGAGTATGTTAATATGTTCTATTTTGTTATATTTTTTGCCTTTGTTTATTATCTGATTTTGTTGTAACCTTTACATGCTGGAGAATGCATATGTTTTCCTAACTATGTGAAGATAGAAGGAAATTGGTCAACAAATAAAACAGTCACAACTTGCATAACTTGGGACTTATAATTTTTTGGGGCTGATTTTTTCTCTGATTTCAAACTTTATTTTCTTTGTCTCTTTAGGTTGTTTTGACGATTAGGGACCATATTAGGGCTTTTTCACTTATATAAAGTATACCCTAAATATATCCCCTAAATCATTATAATTATTATAATTATCGCTATACAGTATTTTGTGTTTTTGGGGGTTATTTTTTCTTGACTTCATTTCAACACATATTGACCTACAACTTTCACATATTCGAGTACGAATGCCAAACAATGTTTATTAAAACATACAATTAAATTAACGAATTAAAACTACCTTTATTCATTGTTAATAACTTCAACTTCAATTATCTCTGAAACCAGAGTTTCAACTTTGAGTGGCTTCTAAAATTCCAGTTATTAACCAATTCTCACTATTTTGACATTGTGTGTGCTCAGCTGTCTGTTCTACAATCCCATCAGAATAAATTGTTCATAAATTTTATACATTTGGAGTTATCATTTTTTTGGTCTAAATTTGCCACATATTTCAAATGCTCTATTGACAATTTTTTTTACAGTAAACTGTACTGAAAACCTGTATTCTAGTTTGATGAAAAAGAAGATCATATGCTATTCTGAGAGAATAACAACATTAAATGAACAATTAATGATAGTTCATATTTTTTATTCAGAATTGAAAATCTGAAGTTTTCAATATTCAATTTTAAAATAAATTTTGATTCTCTGGTTTTTCAAGTTATGCTGTGAATATTTAGACAACGTTGGAGCATTTGCCTAGTTGATTATGCACAAAGAATTGGAAAGTGTTTGTGCAAGTTTTAAAAACTTATGTTATATTATTTTTTGTCAAATCATATAGTGTACTGTATGTATTACGCGGTCTAAGGGTTAACATGAGTATGAAGTTAAGTTTTAAAAAAAATAAAAGTACAATCCCATTCAACATTTCTGTAAATCAAACCACAAAATTTCATTCTTATTTCCACACTACCGAGCACGTCACAAAACAGAATAAATCGAGTTATTGTTTGTTTGCAGAAGGAGGGGCTCTGCTCTAACTACAAGACAACTACAAGATAAAACTAAACAGCATTCAAGTAACTATGCTTGTAATTACTGAATAAACTTCAAAATGTATTTGGTGTCGTCTAGCCAGGGGAGCCGGTCGGCCGAGCGGACAGCACGCCGGACTTTTGATCCTGTGGTCCTGGGTTCGATCCCAGGCGCCGGCGAGAAACAATGGGCAGAGTTTCTTTCACCCTATGCCCCTGTTACCTAGCAGTAAAATAGGTACCTGGGTGTTAGTCAGCTGTTGGGCTGCTTCCTGAGGGTGGAGGCCTGGTCAAGGACCGGGCCACGGGGACACTAAAGCCCCGAAATCATCTCAAGATAACCTCAAGATAGCCATTTATGTGAAGCTCATGTAAATTTGGGTCAATCACCATGTTGTTGAATTTGGGCCAACTGCAGCTTTTCAGAATTTGGGTAATTACAATTTTTCCACGTTGATTTTGACTGTAGTCATGCCAGACTGTTCAAGTGATCATTGGGACATGCTACCAATACAAGCGTGGTAAATTAGCAGCATGCAAAACTGTGTACATAAATTTGTGAGTATTGTGCAGCTTATAAATTCTATTAAATGTTTTATTCTACAAGAGAAATCATGGGACAATTTCTCTCTATCAAGTGCTAGTACAGAGGCAACTACATACCTTAATTTTTTTCATCTGGAAAGGTGGACTACTGTGTGGAATCTGGCTCATTAGAATACTACAGCATAAACATTCACGCTGTTCATTCCTCTTGCTGCATAGGCAAAGTTTCACAAGCAGGAAATACTGTAAAAACACTCGTACAATACTTGCCATTCTTAATGCTGAGGTCGTCTTCCCACGCACTCTGTACGGGCTCTGGAGAATGGTTCAGGATGATGGGATCCACTTCCACATTCATGGTGGTAGGCGGAGACGGGTTCTCACCATAAGGCTGAGGCGACCCATGATGCTTTCTGCAATAAATAGACAAGACACCTGAAATAGGCATAGGTATTTAAAGAATATCTATAAAAAATATATTTTTGTTTCGGCTAACGACATGATCACCAGCCAGGGCAAATTTGCTGTCTTGCAACATAAGAACTGGAGTACAGTACAGTGCATCATTCTTATGACCAGTGCTCATGGCCGCAGTTATATTCTCTCACTCTCGCTCCCTCTCTCTCTTTCTCTCTCATTGTCTCCCTTATTCCCTCCCTCTCTCATTCCCGCCCACTCACATTGTTTTTCCCCCTCTCATTATCTTTCTCCCTCTCATTCTCATCATGTAACTACACTTAGGTAACGACGCTTGCATAACTACTTAGGTAACGACGCTTGGGTAACTACTTAGGTAACGACGCTTGGGTAACTACTTAGGTAACGACGCTTGGGTAACTACTTAGGTAACGACGCTTTGGTAACTACTTAGGTAACGACGCTTGGGTAACTACTTAGGTAACGACGCTTGGGTAACTACTTAGGTAACGACACTTGGGTACAACACTTGGTAACTACTTAGGTAACGACTCTTGGGTAACTACTTAGGTAACGACACTTGGGTAACTACTTAGGTAACGACACTTAGGTAACACACTTGGGTAACTACTTGGGTAACGACACTTGGGTAACGACTTGGGTAACGACACTTGGGTAACGACACTTTGGTAACGACACTTGGGTAGCGACACTTGGTAACGACACTTGGGTAACGACACTTGGGTAACGACACTTGGGTAACAACACTTGGGTAACGACACTTGGGTAACGACACTTGGGTAACTACTTGGGTAACGACACTTGGGTAACGACACTTGGGTAACGACACTTGGGTAACGACACTTGGGTACGACACTTGGGTAACTACTTGGGTAACGACACTTGGGTAACGACACTTGGGTAACAACCTTGGGTAAGGACACTGGGGCAAGGACACTGGGGTAAGGACACGGGGTAAGGACACTGGGGCAAGGACACTGGGTAAGAACACTGGGGCAAGGACACTGGGGCAAGGACACTGGGTAAGGAACACTGGGGCAAGGACACTGGGGCAAGGACACTGG
>WNGS01004946.1:31163586-31180203 GCA_020271785.1 Procambarus virginalis
GCAGCAGGATCTGGACAAGACTCAACAAATTGTCCGCGCTTGTAAAAGGACCTGATAAATCACCCTTTTATACACTGCTGCTCCCCTGCCCTAATCCCTCCCCTAATACCTCCCCTCGCTTCCCCTGACCGCCCACCCACTTAACCCTTTCCCTTGCACGCCCTTCATATGCAAATTATCCACCCTCCCTTTCTCTCTCTGCGCTCTCCGGCGCCATTAAAACCTTGTTACAGCGGCCGGTGGTAAATACCAGAGGCCACTGACGCCATGATCCCTCTTCCCCGACAATGGATTTTATTTATATTTGTTGCAGTTTGGCAATTGGGCTCCGGGATGGTGGGCGGAGGGGGGAGGGGGGGGAGTCACGTGACTGTTGGCGTACGGGGTCACGTGACTGTTGGTGTACGGGGAGTCACGTGACTGTTGGGTACGGGGTCACGTGACTGTTGGCGTACGGGGAGTCACGTGACTGTTGGCGTACGGGGAGTCACGTGACTGTTGGCGTACGGGGAGTCACGTGACTGTTGGCGTACGGGGTCACGTGACTGTTGCGTACGGGGTCACGTGACTGTTGGCGTACGGGGTCACGTGACTGTTGGCGTACGGGGTCACGTGACTGTTGGCGTACGGGGAGTCACGTGACTGTTGGCGTACGGGGAGTCACGTGACTGTTGGCGTACGGGGGTCACGTGACTGTTGGCGTACGGGGAGTCACGTGACTGTTGGCGTACGGGGAGTCACGTGACTGTTGGCGTACGGGGAGTCACGTGACTGTTGGCGTACGGGGAGTCACGTGACTGTTGGCGTACGGGGAGTCACGTGACTGTTGGCGTACGGGGAGTCACGTATGTCAGACCTTCCAAACAAACGACTGATTGGATGATTTGGAATGATTAGATGAATGATTCTCATCGCATGATAATCATCACATTATTCTCGTCATGTACTCACCTAGTTGTGCTTGCGGGGTTGAGCTCTGGCTCTTTGGGTCCCGCCTCTCAACTGTCAGTCAACTGGTGTAAGGTTCCTGAGCCTATTGGGCTCTATCGTGTGAAAAAATAAAAATGACTTGATTACAGTAGAGAGGCGGCCCAAAGAGCCAGAGCTCAACCCCGCAAGCCAACTGGTGAGAACACCCCCCCCCCGGAAGCAGCCCGTAACAGCTGTCAAATTTCAGGTACCTATTTACTGCTAGGGAACAGGAACAACAGGGTGAAAAAAACTGTCCATTTGCAGAGTCCTCCTCAGCCGCGAGGCCGCTATTACTCAGCCCCACGTGTGTATATGCCGTGTAACCGGGGAGCCGGTCGGCCGAGCGGACAGCACGCTGCACTTATGATCCTGTGGTCCTGGGTTCGATCCCAGGCGCCGGTGAGAAACAATGGGCAAAGTTTCTTTCACCCTATGCCCTGTTACCTAGCAGTAAAATAGTACCTGGGTGTTAGTCAGCTGTCACGGGCTGCTTCCTGGGGGTGGAGGCCTGGTCGAGGACCGGGCCCGCGGGACACTAAAGCCCCAAAATCATCTCAAGATAACCGAAGAGTGTAAACTGTAAACTATATGTAGCTTAAAATGTAAAAAAAAAAAGTCCTACTGAGGTTCCCAGGACGGACTGAGGACCGGAAGGGAAGTCTGTGGCTGCTGACGCCGCGTCTCACACACATTTAAGAGGTTAACTGAACTAATGTTGGTTGCTATTTATTGTGCATTGAATTTTGTAACTAGCTAGCTATATGAAGTGTGGGGTTCAGTCCCTGAGCCCATTATGTGCCGCTGTAACACTTTCCACTACCGCCCACGGGATGGTGCATAATAAATAAAGTATTAATAGCGTGGTCGCCACTGAAGGGAAGAACCGGATCCTTATCGTCAGCGGCGGGTCCCGTGAAGGGGCTTTTAACGCAGTCTCCCCGCTCCTCTCAGACAAGTCCCGTTTTCTATCGCTCTATTCCCCCTTGACAATGTCCACCAGTTAAAGGGTTATTATGCGGTAACAATGAGACATCAGTAGATCATTATTTAGTACATCACTTGCCGAGGGAGTTCAGGGAGTGTAGCTACGCTCAGAGATGTATACTCACTCTCAGTATACTACACTGAATTTACTTTGGTCCTGGACAAAAGACTGAGAAAATCCCATCAGCTGTACACCTGCGCCGTGAATTAAGAGATAAAGAAAGTATAATTAACATTTATAATTTAAATAAGTTAGTTATTATTCACCACACGAGCGACGAGTGATGGGTGACTTATCTAAGTGTACAAGTGGCAGGATGGGAAGATAATAACCAAGGCGCCTGACGGCTGAGTGGACAGCGCTTCAGATTCGTAGTCCTGAGGTTCCGGGTTCGAGTCCGGTAGAGGCGGAAACAAATAGGCAGAGTTTCTTTCACCCTGATGCTCCTGTTCACCTAACAGTAAATAGGTACCTGTGAGTCGGACAGCTGCTACGGGCTGCTTCCTGGGGATGTGTAACAAAAAAGGAGGCCTGGTCGAGGACCGGGCCGCGGGGCGTTAAGCCCCGAAATATAGCAACACATACACACGAAGCAGCGGACATAAACTGTGTATTTCATTCACTTGGACGATCAAAGTCTCGAACCGCAGACCACAAAAGCAGCAGCCCGCAGCTCTACCTGCTGAGCTACAAGCACCCACAATAAGGAATGGTGCCAGACACCTCTCTGCTACACAACTGAAACTTTAGGCCTTCCCCAGAGTGCCACTTTGGCATGAAGGTGTTCAGTACATGCCACAATGTAAGACCGATAGCATGAGAGGCTTTTTCACCCACAGGTTTAAAAACCCAGAAACAGCCTACCCGCCCAAGACGTAAATGCCAAAATATTTTTAAATTTCAAAATTCAGTATTTAAAAAAGTTTCAATGAGATCCGTCTTGTCATGCCTGGTTTGCTGTGTTGTTAGCTCTGTGGCCCTCAACTGCTCTTGGTACGAGAGATGACTGAGCTCTGGAATGACTTTAGTTGCCCGGTGTTGCACTTTCTCCAGAGCAGCAGTCCTTCTGAAGACGAGGTCTCCATGCTAGGCTACACCAATCCAGGCGGGTCAGCGCTAGAGATTTATACAGTTGAATCACAACATTCTTGTCCTTAAAGTCAAAAGGATCGCTTTTATCCCCTTTTTTGACTGCTGTTCCCACCTGTTGAGCAACTTTCAATGAATGATGGATTTTGACTCCAAGGTCCTTTACTGCATTAATCTGCTTGAATGTTTGCTATTAATTTGGTAGTTTGGGCGTGAGGGGGGGGGGGGGTTGTGTCCCACATGAAAGTCCGGCATTGGTCGATATTAAGAGCATTTGCCAGTATTCTGACCATTTGTGGAGTTCATGCAGATCTCTTTGTAATGCCTCAATATAATTGAAAATTCCCACTTTACCATAATCTTTGTGCCGTCTGTAAACCTGATGATGTGGTTTGCAATATCTTATCCATGTCTTGATGATATGCCAAAATGGGTGAGGTGCTTATACTTTGAGTGGGGAGTCCGTATAAACAACTGGACCTCTACCCTTCAGACTGAACTATTTGCCTTGCTCCTTGCACTGAAATGTGTACAAGTCTCTAACTTGATACATTAATTGTAAGTGACTCTTTATCATCCTTAAATGCTGATTTCGTTCTGATTTCAACTGATTTCAGAATACAACTGATTTCGTTCCAACACTTCCGGAACAAGTGCTTCACTGACGAATTTTGTTCGGAACCACAACGCTGTAAATGCTTCACCCACGTACTACAAACAAAAAATAATCGCCAACAGAACCTAAACACCTAACCTATGCGTATATATGCACATTATGCTATATATTATTATATTAAATTATATTTTGAGAAAATTCCCGTTTTGAATGAACAGCATGTAAAAATTTATGAATGCGTCTGTGGGGTTGACCGCTGGATGGAATGGACTGGAGTTGATGACGGTTGTGATATGACGATGTGCATTGAATTTTGTAGCTAGCTCATCAAGATTGTAACTTGCTTAGCTAAATGAATTGTGGGGTTCAGTCCCTGAGCCCATTATGTGCCTCTGTAACCCTTTCCACTACCGACCACGGGATGGGTATGGGTGTGCATAATAAATGAACTAATTTAAGCACAAAATGGACACTTATGCACCCACTTCCACATTTCTCCAGTCGGATTCATTTCCATTTAGCATATGTGATGTCCAGCTGATCGGGCGGTAGTTTTCTGCCTAGCTCTTTCTGTCTTTATTATTATTATTATTATTATTATTATTATTATTATTATTTGATGAGGGTTACATTAGCATATTTCAATCTAGGGGTCACAATCAACTTGAGAATGGTCCAGGACGGACCGAAACGTCGTCGTCCCTTCACCTTCTAGTGTGTGGTCTGGTCAACAGTCTAGGGGTCACTTATCCATTGGTTGAGAGATTGCCTGACAAGGACCGTCAGTGGTAGGCACAGTTCATCTGTCAGTTCCTTTACGACTTTGGATCGTAGTCCATCCACACCCGGGGCTGGTGAGTCTCTCCTGGCTCCATGCTCTTGCTGTATATGTCGCTGGTAATGGGTGTGGACCCCTTAATTCTCTTCACCTCCTTCATTGTCATCGTGTGAGTGATGGGGATGTCCTCGAATCTTTCTAGTGTGAACACTGACGTAAAACATTCAGTGTTTGCTGGCCTTTTATCGTTCATTATAACTTGGTTAGTCTCATCTTGTAAGGGTCCTCCAGATTCCTTTGTTTGGGTTCCACTTCTTATATAGAAAAAACAGACTCACGATCTTTCTTCACGTTTTGGGTAAGTTTTCTTTCTAATTATCTTTGTGACATAGACAGCAGCAACTAAATATTATGCGATGGGGAGGTTCATTAGCTGAACTTTTGAGTTTGAGTAGAAATTTGTCATTTGAGTTGTGCAGGAAGTCAAAATGAGTGAGTTACACTCTCAGTGTATATACACAAGAAAAGATGGGTACACCCCTCGGTGTGTATATATCCCTCGTGTTTCTCGCTCTGTAGGCCTTAGTTTTTTGGTGTAGTTGCGAAATCGACATAAATAATTTAATCTAATCAGTTCAATTTTCAAATTCAAATAGTTGGCCCCTCAATTATGCGTTTTCTTTGTTGTCAACACTAGAGAAAACTATATGCTCCAGGGCAGCCAAAAATATACAAAATACCGTCATTAATCTTATTTTCACCGATCCGACGACAAAACTGCCGTATACACAAGCCCCAAAAATTCTATTATGAACTATTTCTGTATAATATCATTATTTTTACTACAAGACAAAATCACTCAAGAGATATAATAGCTATCTCTATTTTAAGAGATAAATAAGAACTCAATTTCCGAGACGAGACAATGCCTGGGCCAGAAGTTCAGAGGCCGAAGGTCACCATAGACGGGGTCAGTGAACCTGTATTTACGCCTATCAACCTCTGGAGGGTTATTAAGGCCTATCAACCTCTAGAGGGTTATTAAGGTCTATCAACCTCTAGAGGGTTATTAAAGACTATCAACCTCTAGAGGGTTATTAAGGTCTATCAACCTCTGGAGGGTTATTAAGGCCTATCAATCTCTAGAGGGTTATTAAGGACTATCAACCTCTGGAGGGTTATTAAGCTCTATCGACCTCTGGAAAGTTATTAAGGCCTATCAACCTCTGGAGGGTTATTAAGGCCTATCAACCTCTGGAGGGTTATTAAGGTCTATCAACCTCTGAAGGGTTATTAAGGTCTATCAACCTCTGGAGGGTTATTAAGGTCTATCAACCTCTGGAGGGTTATTAAGACCTATCAACCTCTGGAGGGTTATTAAGGACTATCAACCTCTGGAGGGTTATTAAGCTCTATCGACCTCTGGAAAGTTATTAAGGCTTATCAACCTCTGGAGGGTTATTAAGGCCTATCAACCTCTGGAGGGTTATTAAGGTCTATCAACTTCTGAAGGGTTATTAAGGTCTATCAACCTCTGGAGGATTATTAAGACCTATCAACCTCTGGAGGATTATTAAGGCCTATCAACCTCTGGAGGGTTATTAAGGCCTATCAACCTCTGGAGGGTTATTAAGGCCTATCAACCTCTGGAGGGTTATTAAGGCCTATCAACCTCTGGAGGATTATTAAGGCCTATCGACCTCTGGAAAGTTATTAAGGCCTATCAACCTCTGGAGGGTTATTAAGGCCTATCAACCTCTGGAGGATTATTAAGGCCTATCAACCTCTGGAGGGTTATTAAGGCCTATCAACCTCTGGAGGATTATTAAGGCCTATCGACCTCTGGAAAGTTATTAAGGCCTATCAACCTCTGGAGGGTTATTAAGGCCTATCAACCTCTGGAGGATTATTAAGGCCTATCAACCTCTGGAGGGTTATTAAGGCCTATCAACCTCTGGAGGGTTATTAAGGCCTATCAACCTCTGGAGGGTTATTAAGGCCTATCAACCTCTGGAGGGTTACTAAGGTCTATCAACCTCTGGAGGGTTATTAAGGCCTATCAACCTCTGGAGGGTTATTAAGGCCTATCAACCTCTGGAGGGTTATTAAGGTCTATCAACCTCTGGAGGGTTATTAAGGCCTATCAACCTCTGGAGGGTTATTAAGGCCTATCAACCTCTGGAGGGTTATTAAGACCTATCAACCTCTGGAGGGTTATTAAGACCTATCAACCTCTGGAGGGTTATTAAGACCTATCAACCTCTGGAGGGTTATTAAGGCCTATCAACCTCTGGAGGGTTATTAAGGCCTATCAACCTCTGGAGGGTTATTAAGACCTATCAACCTCTGGAGGGTTATTAAGACCTATCAACCTCTGGAGGGTTATTAAGACCTATCAACCTCTGGAGGGTTATTAAGACCTATCAACCTCTGGAGGGTTATTAAGACCTATCAACCTCTGGAGGGTTATTAAGACCTATCAACCTCTGGAGGGTTATTAAGACCTATCAACCTCTGGAGGGTTATTAAGGCCTATCAACCTCTGGAGGGTTATTAAGACCTATCAACCTCTGGAGGGTTATTAAGACCTATCAACCTCTGGAGGGTTATTAAGACCTATCAACCTCTGGAGGGTTATTAAGGCCTATCAACCTCTGGAGGGTTATTAAGACCTATCAACCTCTGGAGGGTTATTAAGACCTATCAACCTCTGGAGGGTTATTAAGGCCTATCAACCTCTGGAGGGTTATTAAGACCTATCAACCTCTGGAGGGTTATTAAGGCCTATCAACCTCTGGAGGGTTATTAAGACCTATCAACCTCTGGAGGGTTATTAAGGCCTATCAACCTCTGGAGGGTTATTAAGGCCTATCAACCTCTGGAGGGTTATTAAGGCCTATCAACCTCTGGAGGGCTATTATAACAACTAACAACCTATGAAGGGTTTGCTGTGAATGTGTACTAAGCTATTTGTGCCCGCAGAGCTCGAGTTCTAGCTCTCGGGCCCCACCTTTCCACCCGCTGGCTGTCTAAATATTACGCCCCAGGCTACATACCTAAATGTGAACGAAAGCGAGAAATATTCAATACTCCATATAGACCCGTCTCGCTCTCTCTCACTGTTGGTAATCCATGCGTGTCCGAGTTCTCTCCCCGTGGGTAATTAGGCCTCAGAGGCACTCTAATCACCTGTGGTAGTTATGGTGCTCTAGCTGGTTACTCACGGATGGAGAGTGCCGCCACTCACGGCATTTGTCACTTGGCGCACTCGTCGGCGCATTGATAAGGCGGCAGTCGTATTGAGCACGTGGTGGTGGTCCCAGAGTGGTGCTGTGCACGTGGTGGTGGTCCCAGAGTGGTGCTGTGCACGTGGTGGGGGTCCCAGAGTGGTACTGTGCACGTGGTGGGGGTCCCAGAGTGGTGCTGTGCGCGTGGTGGGGGTCCTAGAGTGGTGCTGTGCACGTGGTGGGGGTCCCAGAGTGGTGCTGTGCGCGTGGTGGGGGTCCCAGAGTGGTACTGTGCACGTGGTGGGGGGTCCCAGATTGGTTCTGTGCACGTGGTGGGGGGTCCCAGATTGGTACTGTGCACGTGGTGGGGGGTCCCAGAGTGGTACTGTGCACGTGGTGGTGGTCCCAGAGTGGTGCTGTGCACGTGGTGGGGGTCCCAGATTGGTACTGTGCACGTGGTGGGGGGTCCCAGATTGGTACTGTGCACGTGGTGGGGGTCCCAGAGTGGTACTGTGCACGTGGTGGGGGTCCCAGAGTGGTACTGTGCACGTGGTGGGGGTCCCAGAGTGGTACTGTGCACGTGGTGGGGTCCAAGAGTGGTACTGTGCACGTGGTAGCGGTCCCAGAGTGGTACTGTGCACGTGGTGGGGGTCCCAGAGTGGTACTGTGCACGTGGTGGTGGTCCCAGAGTGGTACTGTGCACGTGGTGGGGGTCCCAGAGTGGTACTGTGCACGTGGTGGTGGTCCCAGAGTGGTACTGTGCACGTGGTGGGGGTCCCAGAGTGGTACTGTGCACGTGGTGGTGGTCCCAGAGTGGTACTGTGCACGTGGTGGTGGTTTCAGAGTGGTACTGTGCACGTGGTGGGGGTCCCAGAGTGGTACTGTGCACGTGGTGGGGGGTCCCAGAGTGGTACTGTGCACGTGGTGGCGGTCCCAGAGTGGTACTGTGCACGTGGTGGGGGTCCCAGAGTGGTACTGTGCACGTGGTGGTGGTCCCAGAGTGGTACTGTGCACGTGGTGGTGGTCCCAGAGTGCTACTGTGCACGTGGTGGGGGTCCCAGAGTGGTACTGTGCACGTGGTGGGGGGTCCCAAAGTGGTACTGTGCACGTGGTGGGGGTCCCAGAGTGGTACTGTGCACGTGGTGGGGGTCCCAGAGTGGTACTGTGCACGTGGTGGTGGTCCCAGAGTGGTACTGTGCACGTGGTGGGGGTCCCAGAGTGGTACTGTGCACGTGGTGGTGGTCCCAGAGTGGTACTGTGCACGTGGTGGGGGTCCCAGAGTGGTACTGTGCACGTGGTGGGGATCCCAGAGTGGTACTGTGCACGTGGTGGGGGTCCCAGAGTGGTACTGTGCACGTGGTGGTGGTTTCAGAGTGGTACTGTGCACGTGGTGGGGGTCCCAGAGTGGTACTGTGCACGTGGTGGGGATCCCAGAGTGGTACTGTGCACGTGGTGGGGATCCCAGAGTGGTACTGTGCACTACGCTGTCTGTATCACTAATAACGATTTAATGCAATAATCTGTATTTTTTTTTCCAAGGAGAAGTTGTGAAGGATATAATCTGAACTTGAGAGGCGAAGATGAACGGAGCTTCGAAGGTTAGTGAATATTGGTTTATGTAATTGTTATTCAGGCTAGGTTTCCGGGATTCAAACCCGGAATCAGGAATTCCAGGTTCGAATCCGGGTAGAACAAAAATGGTCAGCTTGTCCTCATAAACAAAGGCAAAGTCCATTCCATGCACCCGCCAAACCCGCTGTTTATAAATGATAAACGGTTTACACACGACTCACAACTGATGACGTTCGAACACTTCCAGAACAAGTACTTCACTGACGACTTGTGTTCGAACCACAACGCTGTAAATGCTTCACCCACGTACTACAAATAATCGCCAACAGAACCTAAACACCTAACCTACCTAACCTATATATGTACAATATGCTAATATTTAACAATATTAACTTATATTTGAGAAAATCCCTATTTAGTATGAACAGCTTCTTAAAATTGTTGAATGTGTCTTTGGGGTCGACCACTGGATGGAATGGACTTGGTCTGAGGACGGGTGGGAAATGGTAGAGTGTTTCCTATCACCTCATTACCTGTTCACCTAGTAGTAAGTGGGTACCCGGGAGTTAGTCAGCTTATTGTGGGGTTATCTTGAGGTTATCTTGAGATGATTTCGGGGCTTTTTAGTGTCCCCGCGGCCCGGTCCTCGACCAGGCCTCCACCCCCAGGAAGCAGCCTGTGACAGCTGACTAACACCCAGGTACCTATTTTACTGCTAGGTAACAGGGGCATAGGGTGAAAGAAACTCTGCCCAATGTTTCTCGCCGGTGTCTGGGATCAAACCCAGGACCACAGGATCACAAGTCCAGCGTGCTGCATCCTGATGTTGCAATGTTGATGGGTTGCAGTAATTCCACCCCTGGGAGCAGAGGGGGCCTTCATATAAGCCTAACGTGTACTATATGTATATACTGGCTACCTGTCCCCAGATACAATAAAATCAATTGCCCGAGCCTAACCTAGCAGAGGACCCAGAAATAGAAATCTAGAGCCCGTCAACTGAGTGAGCAGCTATGGCTTACACAGGACATCATATTTTGGCCATTGGGGGGATATATACCAACCCGTCCTCGCAAATTCGTATAGTCAATATTGACTTATTAGTTACGTGCATAAGTGACATACTAAACATAATAGTTTCCCTTGAAAAGCATAGAAAACACCGACCTTACCTAACCTACACACTATGTTAAAATAAGCATCTTATAGCTTCGTAATTACAATTGTTACTTAACCTATTATAGGTATAGGTTAGGTAATAATTGTAATTATGAAGCAATAAGATGCTTATCTTATTGCTTCGGTGTTTTCTATGAAGCTTTTCAAGGGGAAACTATTATGTTAAGTATGTCACCTATGCACTTATTTAATAAGTCAATATTGACTATACGAATTTGCGGGGACGGGTTGTATATACAGTATATACTTCAAAATACAATGTGCCGTTGCAGAGGGTGTCTTCAGTTCATGATATGAAACAATAACAAGCACCCGGGAGACACCATTTCCACAATCTGATGTTCTCCTTTCCCTCTCACCTCAGATTGGTAATCTGAGGTGAGAGCCCTCGAGTAATTAGGGAAATTGAAGGTGAGAGTAATTAGCTGTCCTACGGATCAGCTACACACTCGAGGGACCTCGCCGCACCAAGGCACCGCACACACGGGAAAATGCTCTATAAAAAAAAAATAGAATACAGTGGAGTCTCAGTTTTCGTATGCCCCTTAATTCGTATTTTTCAGTTCTCGTACTCAATTTCTTCATAAAATGTGATTCAGTACTCGTTGTCTGTCTCGGTTTTCCGAATTTCAAGTTGTCAATATAATCAATCAGAGCTTTAATATACCAATGTGCTTTAATATACTTACTAATCTCTCTCATCTCATTTTTTTCTTGCAATGTATTTGTTATCATTTTATTAATTCTGCTAGAATTTACCTACTTAAAATTATCTGTTAGATTAAGGACCTGCCCGAAACACTGCGCGTACTAGTGGCTTTACAAGATTGTAAATACTATGCTATGTATTCTCTCTAACCCAATGTACCTCTTGTATATTAAATAAATAAATAAATAAATTTGTTTATACATGTACGGGTCCACTGAGCGCGCGGTGCTTCAGTTAACCAGTCTCTCTCGCCCAGTAATGATCGTGTTTGAATTCTTTGTGAAGAATTTCATGTTTTTGTGCTTTTTGGGTTTCTGGCTATTATTTTTTTGTATTATATATCATGCCACGGGTTCCAAGAATGTCAGTGGTAATGTTCAACCTAAGAAAATAGTTGTGAGGACGATGAGAGGAGAAACAAGAGATCATTCATAGTGAGACAATGTGATGTCTCACTACAGACAAGTGTTAAAACGAAGGGAAAGTAAGTGCCTATAGACGGTACACGGAAATCACAATAGCATGATGCATCAAATGGACAAATCCACAAGGGCCGTGATGATGGTTCGAACCTACATCTGAGAGGATCCCAGACGTTGTCTTAATCCACTAGGCCACGACATGATCAAAAAAATTGCAACCGGGAGTTCCACTGGACACGCCCGTATCCTGCAGCCTCTCCGAGACACAAACCAGGGTTTTACACAATTCCTCCCATGCACTCGGGCTGTCAATAAACTGCTCTACCTCTTCGCCCTTACTTCATTAGTCTGGGATCCTCTCAGACGTAGCTTCGAACCCTCTCATGGCCCTTGTGGATTTGTCTATAGACAGATTCTTAGTAAGACAAGCAAGCAGTGAGCCACAACCAGGTCGTAGTGGTATGCAGGCAAAATGTGAGAAAGAGTATCCCAGAAATGTGATCACTGCTGTTATAATGGAAGGGAACTCCCCTTCCACACACTAACACCTCTCCTCCTCCCCCTCCTCCTCAATGTCTTTCATATGTCAACAAGAGTCCTCGATAAAGGTAAGGTGCTTAAGAGTATTACTCTGTATAAAATGTATTTTTAGTTCATATATTTGGCGTGTGAAACGGATTTACATTATTCCTTAAGGGGAAATTCATTTCGGTTTTCGTGCCGTCTCTGGGAACGGATTAAACATGAAAACTGAGACACCACTGTACTGATTTTAAAGAAAAACCAAAGGATGACCCAACATTATTTAGTGACACTGCCCATAAATTTCAGCCATTAAATGTTTTAAATTGTTTCCCTGTGAGCACTTTCTATCAGCTGTATTAATTATAAGTAGCATTTTTCGAGCGAGATGTCTAGTCCATTAAATAGAATAAGGCATGATGAGTGTGACTCTTCCCCAGGTGTGCTGGAGAGCCTTGGCGGCAGTCTGTGTGGCGGTGGTGGTGCTACAGGTGCAGACATGCCAAGGCCAATTGTTCCACCACAGCGAGGGCCAGGTGTATGGAGGCAGCGAGGGCCAGGTGTATGGTAGCAGCGAGGGCCAGGTGTATGGTAGCAGCGAGGGCCAGGTGTATGGTAGGGCAGCGAGGGCCAGGTGTATGGAGGCAGCGAGGGCCAGGTGTATGGTAGCAGCGAGGGCCAGGTGTATGGTAGCAGCGAGGGCCAGGTGTATGAAGCCGGGAGAAGTGCAAGAGAAGACCTTTCACCGTGTGGGTGGACAAGACGGTCGTCAGGCAACACCCTTCCTCAAGAACACGTAAGCATATGTACACACTATGCTTTCTTAAGACTTTCTGAGTGGCCGCCACCTGAGCCCAGATGGTTGGGGCCACCTGAGCCCAGATGGTTGGAGCCACCTGAGCCCAGATGGTTGGGGCCACCTGAGCCCAGATGGTTGGAGCCACCTGAGCCCAGATGGTTGGAGCCACCTGAGCCCAGATGGTTGGGGCTACCTGAGCCCAGATGGTCTCCTGACCCCTGCATCTAGAACCATCAAAGTCGTGTGATGCGGACCAACATCAATAGCCATTAGGACAGGTGGTGATGAACATCTTGCGGGTGTTGACGGCGGTGACGGTGTTGAGGGTCACCGTGGTGAGGGTGACGGAGTGGACGAAGGTGGTGTAGATGGTGTGAGTGACGTACTGAGACAGGGTCGCCACTTCGGGTCATGTACTGTGGCACCTGGAGGATGTCAACTAGTATTAAGCGCTTTCACATTGTCGAGGATAAAAACCCTGGTAGACTACAGTATATATATTCATACTAGGGGCATACACACGTATAGCCTGAACAAATCCACAAGAGCCGTGACGAAGATTCGAAGCTGCGTCCGAGAGCATCCCAGACGCTGCCTTAGTCGACAATAGCCTAGTATGCCCTAAAACACTCGCTGTCTCCTAGAAAATGTAAAAAATCAATGGACTCAGCCTGCCACCTTTCACCAATTAGAGGGATGGATGTCACTTTGATCCAACTCTCCCCCCCCCCCTCCTTCCTTTAATAGGACCAATAAGATTGACCCTGACCAGCCTATGACCATTGTGAACCCCAAACAGTTCACCCTGCAAAGTTGGGTGTGGCTAACCCAGGCTCCTGGCCTCCAACCAAACCAGGTTATAGGTGTGTGTGTTGGGGAAGGGGGGGTGTATATATACACACAGTATATATTTGTGTGTCGTGTACTTATTGTATGTGTGGTGTACATGTGTGTATGTGTGTAATTACAGGATGAGAGCTATGCTATGGTGGCCCGTCTTCCCGGCACTCTTTGTCATATTACGCGGTGCACATAAGAAGTAGGTTTAATGTAGAGGTCGTGTGTCTGCTGTGTACTTGGTGTCTTAAGGTATACATGCTGCCAGTATACTCACCACCTGGGTCTGTGTAATGTAGTACGGTGTAGACCTGGCCGAGCTTGTCCGGTACACTCGCGACCTCATCCTGCCAAAATATATTCATTTAAAAAATATATATAATATAAACTAAATTTTAATATAATGTAAACTATTAAGTATAAAGTTGAATGTAAACTTTCCCATTACTCAATAAATAATGTCAACTAATTAGGATGTAAACCAAAAATAGAATGCAAAGTGTTTAGAGTTGATAATGTTGTAAACTCCCCTCGCGCCTAGTAACTATTCTGCCTCAATTCTTCATGAGGATTTACAGTTTTTGTCGGATTTTTGAGCATAAAAGTTATTATATCTCGCCATGGGTCCCAAGAAAGCCAGTGGTAAGGTGCAACCGAAGAAAATAGTTGTAAGTAGAGGCAGTAGACGATGTCCCTTCTTCATTAAGAAAATGTGTGAAGTATGGGAAGAACTACAAAGTTTTGTGAAAAAACTCACCCAGATAAAGCTGTAGCAGGCTGTTGCATTGACCTATTAAATGACAATGTGATGTCTTACTACAGACAGGTGTTAAAATGTAGGGAAAAACAAGTGTCTTTAGACAGATTGTTAGTAAGACAAGCAAGCAGTGAGCCACAACCAGGACCTAGTGGTATGCAGGCAAAACGTGCCAGAGAGTGCACACCAGTGAAGTCCTCACTGCCTGATGTTATAATGGAAGGGGACTCCTCCCCTTCCAAACAGTAACACCTCTCCTCCTCCTCACCATCTTCCATACACCACAGCAGTCATCAGCAAGGGTAATAACTTGAACATAGTTTTGTAGTGTAGATTTAAATGAATTTGGTATAAAATTTAGTTTGAAGTGAGGTTTTTGGGTAGTCAGGAACGGATTAATTCATTTCCCATTATTTCTTATGGGGAAATTAGCTTCGGGTTACGAGTTGTCTCCAGGAACGGATTAAACTCTTAAACCGAGGTACCCCTGTATATATATATATATATATATATATATATATATATATATATATATATATATATATATATATATATATATATAATATGATATATATGCGCGAACAAGCCTGAATGGTCCCCAGGCATATATGCAGCTGAAAACTCACACCCCCAGAAGTGACTCGACTCATTTGTGTTCCTCATGTGTGCCCCAAAGAATGAGGTGATTTGATAAAATACTATGTCCTAGATTACCAGCAGAGTACCAGCGGGATGATAGGGAATTTGCCTCGGCTACCATCATCTTTTGTCTGGTCATGATGGTCGAGTGGTTAAGGTGTCCTGTACACCAGTTGCAGAGTGCTCCTGCCAGTATGAGTTCGAGTCACTTTGGGGTGAGAGTTTTCAGTTATATATAATATTTTCTGTGGCTTGGAAGAAAATGCACATCAAGTGGGGGCTTAATTTATTATTAATTATTATGTAAATTAATTAGATAATTAATTATTATATAAATTAATTACAAAATTAATTATATAAATTAATTACAAATTAGTTATTACAAAATTTATTCCATAAATTAAAATAACAATCATAGATGACTATTATTGAGCTTATCACTTTGGGGGTTCCGATGGAGCACCCCCAAAGGTAACACAATTCAATGGAAATTGGGACAAGTGTCCTCAGCAAACCGCATTTGCGTCTTCCCCTGAAACGACCAGGGGATGCAGGGGATCCCGGGAGGCGGGTGGGCGTTTGAGTGTATCGCCCGGGAACGCAGCAGCGAGACGATTGGTGCGTCCCCGTGCGTGCTTAAATACCCCCCCATGATGCAAACGCAACCATGGTCGGTTAGCCACCGAGTATGGTATTACATTTTCTTCCTTCCCAGAAATTCCGCCGTTTGCCTTGCATACAGCGTCTATTTTCTGAGGCTTGGAAGAAAATGCACATCAAGTGGGGGCTTAATTTATTATTAATTATTATGTAAATTAATTACATAAATTAATTATTATATAAATTAATTACAAAATTAATTATATAAATTAATTACAAAATTAATTATTACATAATTTATTTCATAAATTAAAATAACAATCATAGATGACTATTATTGAGCTTATCACTTTGGGGGTTCCGACGGAGCACCCCCAATCCCATGAGGGCCAGCGGCGCGGAACCCCCAACCACACCCCCAACCCTCCTAAATGGGACTACTGACCCTCCCCAGGATACAACCCCCACAACAGTTGACTAACTCCCGGGTATGTATTTACTGCTAGATGAACAGAGCCTTAGGTGAAAGAAAACTTGTCCAGAAAACTGGACTGTTTTCTAAGAGAAGTTCCGGACCAGCCGGGCTGTGGTGGGTATGTGGGCCTGCGGGCCACTCCAAGCAACAGCCTGGTGGACCAAACTCTCACAAGCAAGTCAAGTCTGGCCTCGGCTTGGGGAGTAGAAGAACTCCCAGAACCCCATCAACCAGGTATCAACCAGGTAACCATTTCTGAGAATGGAGAATGTAGACCATTGTATTATAATTATCATCTTGGGTTGCGAAGTTTTGGAGCTTGTAAAGTCCCTAATAGATGTAAACAAAGCCCTCCATGCTTAAGATGTACAGGTTTCGTTACTGAAGCTTAGCCCAAAGAAGCAGCAGGAGGTTGAGGAGTAAGGAAAGTAAGAACCCA